>JASAOQ010000778.1:0-16188 GCA_031306065.1 Pseudopyricularia cyperi | reverse complement strand
ACCCCACCCCACCCCCACTCTAGGATGGTGCTAGTCAAGTGGGGTATCTTGCTGCTGCGTTGTCAAAGGGTTCTTTCCTTGCTGCCTGATAACTCAGGTTTTCAGAATTCGATTCGCCTGCAACGTCCTGGACGCCTGGCAGAGTGAGGCGGTCGGTCGCCCTGTCCTCATTTGAGTGGCTAATACGTCAGAGGGGGAAGGGACTCCACCAGCCACAACCATCGCACCAATGTAAATTAGTCAGCCCCACTTATTGTGGCAGAACAAGAAATTCGGTTCGTCCGAGTAACATCCATCCTGTCAACCTCCCTCCCTCCATAGCTCTCTCTCTGACAGGCGCCCGGCCCGGCCTAAACAGAGATACCGTAGATACCTCAGGTACGGTACAGGTATAGAGGTACTTTTGCGTACCTACCTACCTATACAAACAATATCTTCATGCCATTTCAACACGGCCTTCCATCACCATCAAACAACACGGGCGCCAGCCAGGGCACGTCCTCCAACCTCTTGGCAACCGAGTCAGGTCAGCCCAAGGCCGGCTTGAACGGCTGCTACACAAGATCACGGCGAGTCTCGATGGTGGTCGACACAAGTACAAGCAAGCATGTCCACGTCGAACCGAGGGCGTTGCAAAGGCTAAAGGCTCTGTGGATAAACACAGCGATGGTTTCGACCTGTCTATCATGCCGTGAGACCCCCTTCTCAAGTGGTGTGCAGGCATGGTTCTTGCTCCTGCTTTCATCACACCCATCGTGCCCAAAAAAACGGCCACGCAACCAAACCAAACCAACCTCTCCAAGACATCCATCTCGTTGCTGGCGCCCATCCGAGCCCAACGCCAGCCACGAACAGATGTTGATCATCATCCATCCCACCCACACATGAGTATCCTGTCCTTGACAGCTCGTATATCCTCGCTATAGCATTTTTGTCTATTTATTTTGGGCACCAACGCCCACCCTTGCAGACCCCCTCCTACATCTCAGAGTCGATGCCCAATCCAGTTCCCCTCGTTGACCCTCGTCGAGACTTCGTCTTGATTCCCCCTGCTTGGTAGCAAGCACACCACACTGATACGACCCCAAAGAGCCGCTTGTCCAAACTCTGTGCCGCCCTTCAAAATATCGGGGTATTAGCTCGCATCATCGTGGCTGGTCGTGTCCAGACTGGTCCAATGTGTCATGTCTTTCCTCTTCCCCCTTGTCATCAAATCTACCATGATCGTGCCTTGCTTAGGTTCCGTGACCTACTGCACGAATACTGACTTTGAAAATCGGACGCTGCTCGCAACTCGGCATATGGCCACATGGACTTGGTCATACCTGGAAGAAATGCGGTTACGGTTACCCTTCCACTGCAGCAACACGATAGTCTCGTGGTCCCGACTGCCTCCCCTTTCCCGGGTGATTGGCTCGGTTGACAGTGAGAGCTACAAGGCCGGGTTTCCTTCACCCTGTCGATTTGGCTACATGGTCATGACAAGCTATAATTTCCAAAGGCGTTCTACTCGGTAGGTATGTACGAGGTACTGCGTACATGGCCTAGCAGACAAGACAGCTCACGTGTCACTGCTATAGCCCGCCGCTCATCTACTCAAACGAGCGCTGCCCCGAAACTGCTGTGTCACCTCAAGAATATCAGTCATGCAACTGTTTATTTACTCGGTTCCTTCATGTCCAGGCGCGTCTGAACGACAACGCAGTCGGTTTTATTCGAGGAACAAGAATATTTGAGTATTCGGGTTGATCAAAAATCCTTGGCTATGGTTTCTTTGCCTGTGGCGCAGCGGGCAACTTGTTGCAAATGCCACACAGGATGTAGATTCAGTCGTGTTCAGCGCCATCGTTCATTGTCTTTCAGGCTATGTTGCTTGGCCAGCCAAAGAAACGAGCGTCATTCACCAGGCACCAGTCTGATCCTTCGCCAAAACCGCTTGGCAATGAGACTTCATTGGCCGTGGCGACCAGAAGACCCGTGGATTGCAACCATTGGCGGCGATCCTGCAACATTGAGCTGACAGACATTGCCGCCGCCAGTCTGTGCCTGCAACGGAAATCTGAATGATGACAAGAGCGGTGGCGGCGTTTAAGTTCTTTGCAGGATAGACTTCTTGACGGTTCAAATTGGGCGGGCGGTAGTACTCGACCATTTCCCCGTTTCCAGACAGTCACGTACTTCGTCGGTCTTGTTGGCCGTGTATCTATCAACAATCATTGAAGGAATCGTCCTTTGGGGCCTCCCACGGGCTATCAGTCATGGCCATGACGCGACTTCTTGCGAGTCTTGCCTGTACTATAATCCTCGTTAAGGCTCAGGGACCAAATCCTCCGATGAATGTTCCTGAGTCAAGGGGCTTGCCTCAAATCCCATCATCTGAGTATTTTTGGCGCCGTTATGGATGCTCAGGTAAGCCCATGGCTACAGTAGTGTCGAGCAAGCAGCTTTCGACTAACCAAGAAAATTTGTACTGCTTTCGGATTAGTCGCTGTTCTCGGTGATAATCTTTACATTGATGGTGGTAAAGTATTCCAGGACCCAGGAAGCAACAGGTCCGAGACAACCTACCAGTATCCGTACCAGCGTAAGAGCCATTCTCAGCCCAAGAGAACGTGTTATCTAAGACTAAAGCCGGCCTGGTTTGATCAGTGAACAAGACGGTATATATAAGCCTCAGTTCGCAATGGAGAGTGGACAACGCGAACTTCATGGTACTCGAAAATTACGACCTCGAAGAAAGCGAGCTGGTCGCCCTGTGGCCTAGGCCCGGAGAGACCCAGGAAGACAACAGACTCTACAGATGGGGTGGTACCGTGTTCAACGAAGAATGGAACAAGTCAAGTCCGGCCCTGTCTGTTTTTACCGGACAAGGCGCGCCGCCTACATCTTCTCAGATCGACAATACTGGAGCATGGTCAAACATAACCGAAATACCATCAGCAGTCAACCCGGAGCTCCTGCGGACGACGGCCGGCAGCTGGACAACCTGCAACAGCCACGGCTTTCTCCTAGGTGGCATGACGCCGTACGTCAGGGACACAATCTCCAACGTCGCTCCTGCCGTACCGGGCCTAGTCACTTTCGACATGGAAAAGGGAGAAATGTCCAACGTCAGCGCGGCCGGCTTCGGACCACGCGACGCGGCAGTGGTGCCCGGCACCCACCGCTACGGGTCCGCCGTGTGCCTATCCACCTTTGGCACCAACAAAGGCGGGCTCGTCGTGTTCCTGGGCGGCCAGCAGTCCGTGGGCCTCGACACCTTCGAGTGGTCATACATGAACCTCAGCACGGTGTACATCTACGACGTGGCCACGCAAACCTTCCACAACCAGATCACGACGGGCGAGGTGCCGACGCCGCGCCAGCGGGCGTGCGCCGTGGCCACCACCACTCAGGCGCGGGACGGCGGCGGCGGCGGCGGCTCGTACGAGATCTTCCTGTGGGGCGGCAGGAACGAGAGCGAGGTCAAGAATGAGGTCTACGTCCTCACGGTGCCGGGGTTTGCGTGGTTCCGCGCCCGGGCCGACGAGCTTGAGGTGAAGAGGTACGACCACGCCTGCGCCTTGGTCGGGGACGGCGGGGCCCAGATGCTGAGCATAGGCGGGCTGTCGTCGGCGAGCCGCAGGGAAGACGCGTACGGACGGGACACGTGGACCAACGGGCTTAGGGTGTTGGACCTGGCCGGGTGGGTGTGGCAGGACATCTTTGCGCCTGGCGCCGCGGCGTATCAGCCGCACGCCGATGTCCAGAAGTGGTATTCCTCCGAGTAAGTTGAGAGAGCAACGGGGCCGGTTGGTCATGCGGTGGGAATGGGTTAAGGATGAAATCTCTGACCCCGTTTCGGTCGCGATCTTTAGGGAGAATCTCAATTCTGTCCAGTGGACCAATGAGCAAACCAAAGCGCTCTTCCCGCTGCAATCGCAGACTGACCCGGGCGACAACCCCGGGGTCTCCGACCCAGCCACGCCGCCGGACAGCTCGGAACCCGCACCCGTGTCGGTTGGCGCCATAGTTGGTGGTGTAATCGGCGGCCTAGTCCTGGCAGCCGCCGCCGTCTTGCTGTTAGTGCTGCGCCGGCGCCGCCATCTGCGGAGGAAGTGGGCGCTCGAGCAGGAGCGGCGGCAGCACCAGGACGCCGACGCGCGCAGCGGCGGGCACGGGACATCCGCGGGCGCGTCGGCAGAGCCGGCGGACAAGCCGATGCTGGACTCGACCCAGATCCACGAAATGTCGGCGCAGCAAAAGTCTTACGAGGTAGCCAACGACGGCGAGATCGGGGAGTTGCCGGCTGGGCAGACGGCGTACTACTACCAGCTAGAGGACGGCACCTTAATGGTCGAGCTGCCGCATAACAAAGACGTGCCGACTGAGATGCCGCATAGCGAAGAAATACAGCCGCAGGAGCTGCCGGCTGAGTCGGATCGGTATCGACGGTCGAGCCATGAGCGCTCCCGAGACGCCGGCGGAGGACGGGGCATATGATATGGCATTTCAATACACATATGGGCAACAGGCACCGTCATAATGAGCCACAAGATCACGTTACATCATCTTTATGCCAGCAGCACCGGTGAAAGACACGGCCGGGCTACTTTGCAGCCCTGCTAGCCCCGTTGCTAGCGTTCCTCACAAAAGGCTCCAAGGGCAACACCTGCGCCTCGGGCTTGACATCGTCATACAGCTTGCTCCACCGCCCCTTGAGCTGTTCCGGAGTCTCCCAGGAATACTCGGGATCGCGGAGCCACAGACGGACGAGGTGACGTCTGGCACGTCAAGATTAGACGAGGTCAGCCATCAAAGATCCAAACCAACATGAAGATATGGGCGGGGGATGGACCAGCCAGGCAACAAAAAAGAAAAAGAAAAGAAAAACTCACTGCTTATCCGCCGTGTCCGTGAACCCATCCCGGGCGTGGAAGACGGCCAGGTTGTTGACATACTGCATGTCGCCCTTGCTGAACTGGGTCGCGACGTGGAACCGCTCGCCGAGAAAGTGCAGCGCATCCAGGGCCTCGGCCTGCGCCTCGGTGATGGGCGGGAGATCGGCGCCGCGGGGCAGCGCGCCGAAGCCCACGAGGTACCGGCGCGCGTACTGCAGCAGGATCCGCTCAGGCTGCTTGTCGGATGCGGGCTGATGGTAGATTAGCGGCCTTGAGAAGTAGCGCGCATCGACGGACTTGTCGAAGCTGTTATTTTTTGTTTTGGTGGAAAGAAAGAAATAACCCGCCGCGGTCAGTATGGAGCTTTTCCCTTTCGTTCCGAAACGTTGGGATGCAATGGCCGAGACCAAGGGAGCGACTTACTTCTCGAACGGCCAGTTACCGATCAGCGTATGCACCAGATCCGGCCTCGTTTTCGCGAGCTCATTGTAAACCCTCCACGTGCTAGCCAGCTTGCTCGCGCCGCCCTCGGCGGCCTCCCCCAGCGCAAACAACGAAACTATATCGCCCGAGTCGGTATGGAAAACCTGCTTGTCGGTCGTGTACGCGGGGCTGCCGATGGTGAACTTGGGCCCCGACGACGCCCCTTTTTCCGACGTCGTCTTCTCCTCCCGCTCCCGGAGCTGCCGCGTCAGGTCCTTGATGTGGGACAGGACCACGTCGGCCTTTTCGCCCTGGTAGCTGGAGTCCTGACGGCCCCTGATGGCTGCAATGTGCGAGGATACGCCCGCGTAGATGATGATGTTCTCCTCGCGCGTGTAGCTGTCCACGTCCAGGCCGCGGAGCACGAAGAAGCCGTGGCCGGCGTGCAGCTCTCTCGACAGTCGACGCAGCTCCGGGCGGGTCTTGGGCAGCGGGAACGTGGCAGCGTCGATGTAGCCCAGGGGCAGGTTCAGAGCTGATGTGGTGGGGGTGTTGGGTGGCATTCGCAACCGTCAACAACAGATAATGAGAACAACACGGCATGATTTTGGCTACCCGGTTACCGAGCTAGCCGACAAATTACCAACTTACACTTGAAGTGCTTTACGGCGGCATCGATTTCTGCGAGCTGGTCTTGGCTGAGCACATATGTCCAGTCGTAGGACTGTGCCAAAGTGTCACCCTCCCAGACAAGGTCACCCTGCAGCTCGGCGGGAAAACCCTCTGGCAGCGTCTTCTGCAGCCTATCCTTCTCCTCGGCCAGCCTTTTGGCGGTGCGCTGGTGCCACTTGGCGACGTCTGGGTGGTATTGGATATCGGGCTGGACGAGCGGCGTCTGGACTGCAGCGGCGGCCATTTTGAGGTAGGGTTGTCCTGGATATCGTGTAGTCGGCTTACTATTTGGGTGTTTTTTCGCCCTGCTTCCTCTTTCTGTATTTTTTGGCCCTTTTTTTTACAATAAAGGTAGGAGAAAATATATTAGTATTTCTGGCTGGCTGCTAGATATGGGAGACCCTGGACTGAATTATCAGGACGCTAGCCGAGATGCAAACATTACTGCTCGGATGCTAGACTAGTAGCTGCGATGATGTGCAAGGCATGGATCCTATCGCCATTGATGGTATATTCGATGGCGTGATCAAGCCAAGGGCATCGTTCTGGTTGTGTGCTGCGGGGGCAAGATCCTTGCCATTGCTGCCGAGTGGTGGCGCGATGGGATATGGAACCAGGTCAGAAGACGTCGCATATATGGGGTTGGCACCTTTTTTTTGGTCAAGTCAACCTGAACGACAGAGGTCTTGTTCTCCTTGGGGAAGGTCTCACGAGTGCTAGCAACCCTACCTATGGTAGCTTTGCAGGGAGGCCATGCGGCTTCTCACCTTGGCGTTGACCTTTGACCTATTAGACAACATCAAGAATTGAACGATAACGTTGCCAAGTATATTGTGCATTGTCGCGATCGTCCTGGTTGCTCCTTTGCGAAGGACTTGTTCACTGGTGGAAAGGAGCCTATGTCCAAGATGCCAATGTCTCGGGATCGCAACCACATCAACAACACATTTGGGTGGAGTCCTGGAGCACGAAAGATGCACTCTTGGTGTGATACTTATAAGGTTCCCTCCGTCTTTTTCTCGGTCTGCTGCACGGCTTGATAGGCTTGCCCTACATGCAGCACAGGTCAAACCTGCCATCCCACAGTGGCAAGTGAAAACACTTCCAGAAAAAGCAAGCATGGTTTTCAAGACGTGGGCACGAGACTCGGCGAGGGCCGAGAGTGCGGCCCCGGCCAACGACGCGACTTACACGTCCGACTCGGAGCCGTCGCTGGTGCACGATGGCGATCTGACTTACACCAGGGCCAAGGCCGGCAACGGCTCGCAGCCGGCCTACCAGGAGGCCGTCGGCGCTCCTGTCGAGACCAAGTCGCCGCTGGGCTACCACGTGGGATGGGCGACCATTGTGTTCCTCAACGTCAACCAGATGATTGGCACTGGCATTTTCTCTACGCGTGAGTTTTATCATCCTTCCCCTGCGAGCGACGACCCCTCGGCGCATGGCTGCTTCGCGGGGGCAGGCAGTAGCCCCCTGAATTCCCAAACCACATGAATATGTGCTGACCCTCGAGATTTTTTTTTGGTTGACCTCGTAGCCGGATCCGTGCTCAACAGGACCGGCTCGGTAGGTCTGGCCTTGATCTACTGGTTCATCGGCGTGCTGCTCGCCATAGCCGGCATGTCCATCTACCTCGAGCTGGCGTCCTACTTCCCCAACCGGAGCGGGTCCGAGGTCGTCTACCTCGAGCAGGCCTACCCGCGGCCCAAGCACTTCTTCCCCATCGCCTTCGCGGTGCAGTCCGTCATCCTCTCCTTCAGCTCGTCCAACGCCATCGTCCTGTCGCGCTACATCTGGCGCATCGCCAAGATCACGCCGACCGAGTGGCAGCTGCGCGGCGTCGCCATCGCCGCGTACACGCTGGCCGTCGTCTGCGTCGTGGCGCACAACAAGTACTCGCTCTGGGCCACCAACGTCATCGGCGCCCTCAAGATCCTCACGCTCGTCTTCATCAGCATCACGGGCTTCGTCGTCCTCGGCGGCGGCGTCGCGCGCCTCCCGGATCCGAACCGCAACTTCCGCAACGCGTTCGAGGGCACCACGACCGACGGCAACAGCCTCTCGGTGGCGCTCGTCAACATCGTCTTCTCGTACACGGGCTACTCCAACGCCTTCAACATGGTCAACGAGATCAGGAACCCGATTCCGAAGCTGCGGATCCACGCGACCGCCTCGGTCCTCATCGTCTCGGTCCTCTACATGCTCTGCAACGTCGCCTACTTCTCGGCCGTCTCAAAGGCCGAGTTCGCCGCGTCGCGCGAGATCGCCGCCTCCGTCTTCTTCGCCGCCGTCTTCGGCGAGGGCGGCTCCGCCGAGACGGCCCTCAACTTCCTCGTCCTGCTCAGCGCCTTTGGCAACCTGCTGGCCGTGCTCATCGGCTCGTCCCGCATGATCCGCGAGATCGGCCGCCAGGGGGTCCTGCCCTGCACCGAGTTCTGGGTCTCCACGAGGCCGTTCGGCACCCCCTTGGGCCCTTACCTGCTCAAGTGGGTCGTGACCTTTGTCATGATCGTCGCCCCGCCCGCGGGCGACGCGTTCCAGTTCGTCATCAGCCTCAAGACGTACCCGGACGGCGTCTTCCACTTCGCCATGGCCCTCGGCGTCTTCCTCATCCGCAGGAGGAGGAGGAGCGCGGGCCTGGGCAGGACCGAGTTCAGGGCCTGGGACTTTGTCGTCGTCTTCTTCATCCTGCTGCAGGTCTACATCCTCGCCATGCCCTGGTGGCCGCCCAAGGGAGGCATCTACGCTGGCGAGGTCAGCTTCTTCTACGCCACCTATTGTCTTGTTGGAATTGCAGTGTAAGTTCCTGTTTCTGTTTCTGCTGCTGCCGCTCCTGCTTTTGCCTCGCTTCCCCACCTCTCCCGTTCCGCATACAAGACACAAGTCCGCTGAACAGACCCAAAAAAAAAAATTCAAAACTCCAGCCTCATCGTCTGCGGCATATACTACTGGGTCTGGATGTCCGTCCTACCCAGGTGGAAGGGCTACCGCATCCGCACCCAGACCAGCGACGTCAACCAGGGCTCCGGCGCCAACACGCACCGGCTCGTCCGCGTCCCGCTGTCCGAGCTGGAGGAGTGGGACGCCACGCACGACGAGGCCGGCTTTCTTCGCCAGAGGCGCGTGCCCGCCGGTGGAGGTGGTGGTGGTGGTGGCGGCGACGGCACCTCGTCGACCAAGTCCTCCAAGGATAGCGGAAACGGCGAGCCCGAGGTGGTCGTTCCGTCAAAGTCGACTTAGAGCTGTTTGATGTTGACTCTTTTGTGTAGTTTTGGATACCATTTTGGGGTGTCTTTTTTTGGCTTTTTTTTTTTCAAACACGGCCCGTCGCTTGAACAGATTTCTTTCCAAGGGACGACCGTGGCGACAGCGAATCGGTGGAGTCTATTGTTCGTTGGTGCTGGCTGAACATTCATCCAGGCACACATTGAGATACGGCACAGTCCCACTTCTTTGGCCATGGCCATGCGGAAGCAAAGGGACTTGCAAAAGCCTGCTGCATCGTTTGCACTTTACGTATATTTATATCCCACGAAGAAATATGCCCATAGACGCGGACCGTTCTCGAAAGCCACGACTAATCTGTAAATAATTTTGTGAGCTACATACAAGCTGGGTGTGGCAGAGACACACCAGACTACACTACCTCACTCGTTGGTGCTGGAGTGCCAACGTGGGCGCGATGACGGTGGTGGTTGCGAGGCCGTAGATGACCGTCGTGGTGGTGACAGTGATGACCACGTTGGGCTCGAGACGTGGTATGGCGGCCCGCGACGATGGGCATCATCGTCGTCGTTTGCAGGGCGGCCATCTCGCTGCGGGCCCCCGATGTGCAAAGACGAGGAGGCAACACCACCGTCAACCTGGCAAAGCAATTGGGGTTTAGCTTGTGGGCAAAGCTGCGGCCCAGGACGCCGGTCTTGGGATGCGTAGATGACGGCCGCAAATACAAGGCCGACGATGCACAAGGTCATGAGTGCGAATGAGAAGAAGCACCAGCCTCCCATCGCAGCCTTGTTATCTGAGGCCTTCACATCGGTCTGGTCCTCAAGTTTGATCTCCTCCCACTCGTATTCCGGCTCGGCCTCGGGTTTCCTTGCTTTGTGAGTCCTTGTAAAGGAGGTGGCCAAGCTTGGCACGTAGCAAGGAGGCATCTTGAAATAGTTTTCCCGTGGTCAGTTAGTATGTACAAGGTTGGCTGGCCAACGTGTAGCCGACAAGTGGAGGAGAATCAGTGTCCTGGACTGTGGCATACCTCGGAAATAATCTGAAATCTTCCCCTAAGAATATCTTTAGCAGTCAGCTTGCCGGTGATGTAGTCAGAGGATATGGGTCAAGATATGGCTTTTGAATAGTAGCAGATGGACGGAATCAAAGTCTGCTTGGTCTCAAAAAAGGGCTTGGCTTTATAGTCGAGAAAAAGGAGGAATCCCATCAAGAAGCGTCAGGTATCTGCATGGCATCTGTAGTCACAGAGTATATGCAGGTTGAAAAAAACTAGATACACACATGTCCATTCAAATAGGTGTGCGTACATGTGAAAGCATAGGCCGCACATATCCATATGCTAACCAACTCGCACGGAAATGTCCAAAAAATGTCCCTTGCTTGGACGCACAAGCTGCCAACAGATGCGCCCAGCCTACCAGCTCTTCACCTTTTGCATGCTGCCCTCCTCCAAGAACGCCTTGTGCATGTCGAAAGTGTTGAAAAGCAAGTGTGGCTCGTGTCCCATTCCCTGGCGCAGGCACTCGAACTCGGCCTTCTCGTAGTAGGCCTCGAGGATCGGGCGATACACGGGGTGGGCGCATTGCCTGATAATGACGCGCGCCCTCTCGCGCGGCGACAGGCCCCTGACGTCCGCAAGGCCGTTCTCAGTCACGACCACGTCGAGATCGTGCTCCGTCTGGTCAATGTGGGTGCACATGGGCACGATGCAGCTCACGCCGTGGGGGTCGGTCTTGGACGGCCGCGTCGAGGGCGTGTGCATGATGCTGTACTTTGCCGAACGGAGGAAGTCTGCGGATCCGCCGAGGCCGTTCAGCATACGGGATCCCATCACGCACGTGCTGTTTGCGTGTGCGTAAATGTCAACCTCGACGGGGGTGTTCATGCCGATGACTCCGAGGCGGCGGATGATCTCGGGCGCGTTAGACACCGATTGCGAGCGCAAAAGAATCTTCTCCTTGTAGTGGTCAAAGTTGTTGTAGAATCTCTGGAATCCCTCGGGCGAAAAGCGTACCGACGTCGCGGTTGCATAATCCAGACTTCCAGAGTCAAAGAGATCCAAAAAGGTGTCCTGAATAACCTCGGTCCAAACCTTGAGGTTTTCAAACTTGGAACTGGCAAGGCCTCCAATCACGGCGTTGGCAATGTTGCCGATACCCGACTGGAGAGGAAGTAGGTTCTTGGGAAGGCGGCCGTGCTTGACTTCGTGTTCAAAATACTCGATCAGGTGGTTTGCGATTTGTGCGGAGCCCTCATCGGCCGGTGTATTGGGTGCGGTCTTGTCTTGGTAGTCGGACTCGATGACACCGACGACCTTTGCCGGGTCGATAGGGATCGAGGTGGAGCCGATGCGGTCCTCCACGGCCGTGATCATGTAGGGTTTGCGGTAAGGGGGAACATCTGTCATTGTGATGTCATGAAGGCCCTCCATGCTCGGCAACGCAGTGTTGACTTCGATGATGATCTGAAGACGAGGGCCAGCTGGTGATCAGTATTACAAAGCCGTGTTAACAGCTAGGTATGGGGCTTCGCACCTTGTCGGCCATTTGCACAAGCTCTGGAGTGGCACCGACGGAAGCACCGGGAATAATGCTGCCGTCCTCGAGAATGTCGGTAGCCTCGACCACGGTAACGTCGAGGCTGTTGTTTGGCCTGTCCTTTGTATAGAAGCCCTGTTGTTGTGGAAGCAGCGTCAGATGTTTGCCCCTGCCACCTCTCCTTTCCTGTACCAAACAGGCCCACTTACATATACCAAGTCCACGGGAAACATGGAAAGGTGTTTGTCAAAAAAGTTGATCTTGCCATTGTTGATTCCCTTGGCGATATTCTTGCCGACTTGATGCGGGCTTCGCCTGTTGATCATGTCGAGACTCGCCCATCTGTCCTCGGTCTCGGTGCCCGACGAGGCACCGACAAACAGAGAGTACCGGAGCTTGCCCTGAAGGTTGTTCTTTTCGACGTGGTCGGCCAGGAAACTAGGAGTCTTCCTATTGTAGACAGCGGCCCAGCATGTCAGCGGCCTGAAATGCTAACGATTTGGGCAGGCTCAGTGATACGCACTTTGGGTAACCAACACCAGTGAAGCCGGACCAGCCAATGTAAGCTCCGTTGGGGAAGTGATGAAGCATGTCCTCGGGACGGCAGAGCTTCTGCAGCATCGGGGGGCTCCGGATCCTGGCCTTGAGGGCGGCCGACGCCACGGGGCTCGCCATGGTGTGTGTGTGTTGTGCGTGTACGTCGGTCGGGCGAGCGGGAGGTGTGGTGCTGACTGTTGCCAAGGGAGCTAGCCTGCCCTTTTTGGGGGAGACGGTCTGATCTGGCAAGCTCGTCGTCGCCGTCGTTTACAGGCGCGCGTAACGGGTTGCGCGGTGGTTAGGTAGGTAGGTAGTCTAGTCGCTTGGGACAAAGGCAGTAGGATCAGAAAGAAGCAGAGGCTAAGGAGAAATTGGACCACGGATCGGCCGCAGCCGCCAGGCCGGATTTAAATAAATCTCTCCATGCTTCGGCAAAGCCAATTGGCAAAACATTGGCGAACCTGCCCTGGTTGCGAGTGGGAACGAGGGTCAGAGAGAGCCTGCACAAGTCCCCCACTTTCATCATCAGGCAAAACAGCTTCCCGTCAACCGCGGATGGATAAGGAGGGGAGAGGGAGGGAGAGCATCAGCCACAGTTGTGATGCAACTTTTAGCCACACTTGACTCTTTGGATTGTGTATTCGGGGATACAAGACACTTGAAGCCGGTGATTCTAGTGACAAACAGCCTCTTTCACCTGGAGGTATACCAGGCCTTTTCTTGATCCCTTTTTTTCAAAGAAACCTATTCAACTTGCTCGACTTGTTCGTAATTAAATCAAAGCCCCAAGGCTCAACCCGTCCTGAGATCCCGGGCGATCGACATGTAATTTGTGGCTCGTGTAGACCCACTCAACCACACCAAACAACAATGCCGAGCTGGCTGGCTGACGTCTCTGAAAAATATCCGCTGGCCCGGCCGGATGCTATGTCATAACTTTACAAGTGACTGGCCCGGCCAATGCCTTTCATCCGTTGTCGTCTTGTTGGTGCCAAACCTGAGCAGTGAGTGAGCTGGCGGAGTATTGATCATCTACTATGGTACATTGCCTCACGATGTCCGTGCTGGTGCACACTCTTGTCTCATATCTCTTTCGTTTTGCGCAGGCATTCTCACTCGCGTGATAGCATAACCAATGTTGTCTTTTTGATCACAGGCGGCTCGACATCCAGCACAGCACAGAACAGCACAGCACACAGCACCGTTCCTGTTGAGCCACTCGGCTTCTCCAACATATATCATAAAATAAAAATAAAAGTCGAAAAAGAAAAAGTGCCTAGACAACCGCCAAAAGTCAGAGGCTCGGCTGCGGGGAACCCCCATACGGAACTTGTGACTTTTGGTGGCCCGGCTGCCGAGGACGGCATGCATCGAACAGCGTGTCGTCGAAGGTGGCCACAGCAAGAATGGAGATGACATAATTCTCAAGCATTGTGTTTGTCCTTTTTTCCATTGTTTCATCGTTTTTTATCCTTATCATACCTGCTAGTCTAGACTAGTTTGTGGGGAAATAGGACCCGGCGCACACATTCCACACCGTAAATGTATCGTGTCGGTCGACCATTACCAAAGAAACCATTGTTTTTTTTTTTTCCCTCAGCTGGATCACGCGTGCTCTTAAACCATGCCATATATCCAAGTCTCAGCACTAGACTGCTTGCTGTATTCAAGCCACCCGCAATGGTGCTGCCCCAGATCAGTTGTCGCTTCTTGCTGGGGCAGCGGCAGTCACCCATGACACACGAGACCATCTCCGGGAACAGCCAGGCGTAGACAGCTTTCGTCCAACTACACGACGGAGCTGAGATGCAGAAAATATGCAGGGCCGGACGGGCTTCCCACCATCCAAGGTGTGCAAAGGTGTGCGAGGTGTGCTAGCTCGATGCAAAGTGTTACCCAAGACCGGGCAGTCATCAACTTGACGACCTATCCAAGGCCCAAGGCGCCTGGGGTAGACATGCAGTTGTTACGCGTTTGTTATATTGAATTTTTGGGCTTGGGGTTGCCAGTGGTTTTGCTCGAGTTCCTTTGGGCTTGGAGAAGAGACTCGAGGGGATTACGAAGTTCTCCTGGCTTTATCGCCAAGGGCGCAGACACACTCCACGTGCTAGAGGCGCATGTTGTCGGTAGTGGCGTTGACAAAGACACGAAATGATTTTCTGTCTCCAGGTCGAGCTCAACGTCTCACCGACTGTACGGATCCTCGGGTCAGAGACATCTTGCCTCTTTCTCAGCAAAGAGATGGTTGGTCTCCCAAAGCTGAATAAAACCCGGTAACTACAGCGACCGCCTATTACGTACATTGCTCTAGAACTCCACCCCATGTTTCGGGCCTGTCTCGCTAATCAAAGACTGCTTGCTGCAAGCGATTAAACCGTTGGGAGACGCTTACCGTGGGTTGGGTTGCGTGATGCGGCGACATGGAGGACGAGTGAGTGGGCTACCGTTACCGCTACCGCTACCGCTACCTTGGACATGATGCAGAAAATCTCACATCAGCAGTACGACGTACGGTAGGTAGTATTTAAGGGGCCAGGTCACAACAGAATCAGTGATATTGGACTTTAGCAGTGGTTTCGACAACATTACATGGGTGGTATAGCGTTGTGGCAAATGTGGATAATGAATGGCTTACTATAGATACCAAGCCCCGAAGGATTCTAGTCAATCTTTTCGTATCGTATCTTTGCATTTGCCTGCTATTAATTACTATCGTAGGCCCGTCCAAGGTCGCGTGGACTCGTTTTGCTGAACGAGGAACGTTACATGGAAAAAAATCTGGTTACCTAATACCTTGTTGCCGCCGTAAGCCAATCCCGGAGGCCTATAGGTTGGTTGCCTCGTTGCCTATACGGTTGTCCGTTTGATATTAGATCAGTCTAGTCTAGGTGCTAACCTTGAACATCCCCCCCAAGCTACCTAATGTACATGCGTAAATATGCCCCGTACAATAAACGTAAATCGTTCTCGGGAACCGGCTCAAGCTCCTAAAATGCGGGGAAAAGCCTCCTTTCTTCTCCCCCTTCTTCTTCTTCTTCTCCTCATTGCCTTCGAGACAAGTCTCATTCGGTGGCCCCTCGATAATGTCTCACACAATTGGTCACTTTCATCCCGCAAGTGCCTTTGTGTTAAAGAAAAGGGAGAATGTGTGTAGGACAGAGACAGGAGGAGGGTCCATCCATCCTTGACTTCGGCCCGTTCTTTTAGGGGCAGTTTCCCGTCCCGTCCGGCAATTGGTCCAGTGTTGGTTGCCCTCCCCTTGGCTTTGTTCTGCTTTATCCCATCTTGTTGCTTTGGGGATCGCCGTTTGAAGAAGAAGTTGTGTTTATCCTTGGTACGGAGTACTGTAGTCTAGATAAACTGTCAACAGATAACGGTGGTTCGTTCGTTCCCCGTTCATCCCTGGGCCTTTGATCTGATCTGACTGTGAACCGGCCTGCCTAGGTAGTTGAGGTAGTCTCCTCGTAGAGGGTCGTCGGGTCACACCACCCCCCTGCATTCGTTTCCCATGGGCTGGGCTGGACTGGACTGGACTGCTTTTGATCGGACTTTTGACTTCTATTTGATGATCCATCTCAATGCTACCAATGTTACCGCCATTGTAGGTAGGGCGGCAACCATTCACTTTACTTATCTCGTGTGTCGTCTGATAGCTGCAGATTTCCGTCGGTCTGACCTTTGCTAGCTGGAGGGGGAGGCGGTTCCATTCATTGAAAACAACCTCTTGTCCGCCATCCCAATTCTTCATCCCGTTCACACCTTTTCCACGGTCAGCCACCTCTGGTCAAAAACAACAACAACAACAACAACCCTCCTCTTCTCGCCTCCCCCTTACGAGGTACTTTGGCGATAAGGCTTGGTGAGATATACCCTTTTTCTTACCTTGTTGTATCTGTCCCCTTGTACTCCCC
>JASAOQ010000777.1:3245-18316 GCA_031306065.1 Pseudopyricularia cyperi | reverse complement strand
CCCTTATTTGTATAAGGGGGCACACAACGTACAGCCCCCAGGTAGTAATGTTTATCAGACTAAGTTTGATGAGAGATTGCGTGCAATCATTTATCAGTGCTGTCACTAAGCCGCAAGTATCAGTAATTAATAATAATACCAAACGGCCAGCATGTTCAACTTCAACCTTCTGACCCCGGAACGCGCAATTTCAAGGCGTCTCGAGTCGAAATACCAGTTCATTGTACAATCTTACCGGTTTCCCACCTCAATTCTTTGGGAAAATCCCGGTCACATAGGGATCGCTTGCTAGGTACCTAGGTACCTTAGGTATATAAGTAACCAGTGATGATTCTGTTGCCAATATCGGTGCACTATCATTTCATAAGACACTCTTGTACCCAACTTGGGTACCTAGACTAGGTATCTAGGGAGGCATCTTGCCTAATCTCATCTTCATACAGAGCTAACTCTTCATATTCCTGTAACAATTAGGAAAGATTAATCATGTTGTTGTGCCTTGTTCCTATGTCTATGGGGCGTTAGCTTCCTCGTCAAGATTAGCTTCCTCGTCAAGAGGCTGCTCATTAAGAGTCAGTCACTGTTGATATTCAGTGTCATGGTGCTTGGCGTCTTCAGACCATCATCTGCTAATTACCTCGAGATACTTTGCTTTGTTGATGCCGGGTTTGGAGAACAGCCTTCTAAAAGTACTGAGGCAAGGGAAACTACCTTGTTAAAGTGTTTTTTGTATTTATTTATGTTCTTGGACCTTATCAACTGCTGCCGCTTCTGTCAGCACGGGCATCTCTTAGAACCACTTCACCAATGCAGCATTCACTCTACCAAGAAAACCTGCCCACCATCCACCCCACGAGCTGACGAATCCAGGGTACAATGGCATCATCGCCCAGCCGAACCTGGATTCTTGCTTTTTGGGTTGGATCAATGATTAAGTGAAGATAAACCAAGCAGCCTTGAATCTGGTCTCTTAAAACTGTCTCGTTCGCTCTCCCTGGTGTAAGCGTGTAAGCATTATTAGCACTTGCTTTTGCTGCAACTATATTTCCTTTCCCCGCTCACTCAGTCGCTGGCCCAAATCATCCCCCGTTACAACCTTATATAGAGCCTCACCACCAACACGCACACAACAAAAGCCCCCCCAGTAAAGACCCACCCCAACCAGCAACCCATTGCCACCATGTCGGAGCTAGTCGCCCGCCTATCCGACCTCAACCCCTTCGCTTCCAAGTCCCGCGAGGTCGATGATGAGGACAAGGGCGAGGAGATTGACGACCACACCGTCGCCGGCGGCGGGCTGGGCGACCGGGCGTCCGAGACGGCCAAGAACCAGCTCCGCATCAGCCACGCCCTGCGCTGCCTCATCGCCGCCAAGTCCATCCTATCCGAGGCCGAGGCCGGGCTGGCCAACCAGACCGTGACACCGGCCCTGCGCTCCCTGCTGGAGAGGCCGCACTTCGCCGTCCCTCGGGAGCTCACGGACCGCTCCAGGCCGCTGCCAGAGTACTTTGTCAGCTCGAGCCACAACACGTACCTGCTGGCGCACCAGCTGTACGGGGGCTCGTGCGCGACGGCCTACCGCACCGCGCTGCGCACGGGTTCGCGGTGCGTCGAGATCGACGCCTGGGACAACGACGACGACCGCCGCGAGCCAAAGGTCACGCACGGCTACACGCTCGTGTCAAACATCCCGTTCCGCCTCGTCTGCGAGACCATCAGGGACGTGGTGGACGAGGAGGCCGTGCAGGCGGAGGAGACGCGCCGGGCTGGCGACACCGGCGGCGACGGTTCCGACGCGAGGCATCACCCGGCGCCGATCTTGCTCTCGCTCGAAAACCACTGCGACGCGGCAGGCCAGACGCGGCTGGTCGAGATCATGCGCGAGGTGTTCGCCCACCGGCTGCTGGACAGGCCGGTACGTGAAGGTGGCCAGAGGGAGCAGGCGGGCGGGGAGCACGTGGCGCTGGCCGAGCTGGGCTCCAAGATCGCCGTCATCGTCGAGTACCACCTGTCGGAGGAGGCCAGCGACTCCGAGTCCTCCTCCGACTCGTCCTCGGACGAGGATGACGACCGCCGCAAGCGGCGCGAGGAGTACAAGGCCGAGGCCAAGGCGACGCACGACACGGTCATCGTCCCGGCCCTCGCCGAGCTGGGCGTGTACGCGCAGAGCGTCAAGCCGGCCGACGACGGCTGGCTCGACGACACGGCCTCGGCGCGCGACCGCACCCATCCCATGGCCCTGCCGCACCACCACCTCATCAACATCTCCGAGTCCGGCCTGGCCCGCCACCTGGCCCGCGGCGACGCCGTCGCCGCGCACAACGCGCGCCACCTGATGCGCGTGTACCCCAAGGGCACGCGCATCTCGTCGCGCAACATGAAGGCCATCCAGTTCTGGGCCGCCGGCGCGCAGATCTGCGCCATGAACTGGCAGACGTTCGGCGCCAACATGCAGATGAACGCGGCGCTGTTTGCGGGCACGGACGGGTACGTGCTCAAGCCCACCGCGCTGAGAGGGGTCGGAGACGGCGGACGGGCGGCGACGATGACGAGGCCGCGTCGACGGAGGCTGAGGCTGCACGTGGGCGGCGCATCCGACGTGCCGCTGCCCGAGGGCCGGAGCGGCGACGACATCAAGCCGTATCTGACGTGCACGCTGGCCTATGGCGGCACGGGCATGAAGGAGGTCAAGCGCAAGACGTCGCCGTACAAGCAGCACAAGCTCGGCTTCATGCACCGTGGCGAGAATCCGCCGCCCACGGACCCCGTGTGGGACGAGGAGCTGGTGTGGGACGAGTTCGAGGATGACGAGCTCGTCTTCCTGCGTATGTACATCAAGAGCGACGACTCGCTATCCAGAAATCCCATCTTTGCCGTGGCCCCTATCCGGCTGTTGTACGTGGTGGAGGGGTGGTCCTTCATCCGGATGTTGGATCTGAAGGGGCATGAGACTAAGTGTGCTCTTTTGGTCAAATTTGAGCTGCAGGACTTATAGGCTGTTGCTGGGCTGTAATGACTTCGAGACGACGGTTCCGATGATTATGACTGCAGTTAATTTTAAGTGGTATTTTTCGAGGCCAGGTAGTGTTTGGGCTGAAAATTCCACCAACATTTGTTTCTAGAAAGCAACCCACGTAAAATCGATTGATAGCCGTCTGCGTATTGATACATGACCCAAAATACTACATAAAACCCCAACCGAACTCACACCAACCTCCCTTCCGTTCAAGCCTTCTCGTACCTGCTAGCGACCGTCTTCCAGTTGATGACGTTCCAGATGGCCGAGAAGTACTCGGCCTTGCGGTTCTGGTACTGCAGGTAGTAGGCGTGCTCCCAGGCGTCGATGCCAAGTAGCGGCGCCAGGTTCCCCGAGACGGGGTCCTGGTTCGCCCGCGTAACAACCGACAGGGTGCCGCTGGCCTTGTCCTTGACCAGCCACGCCCAGCCGCTGCCCTGGATGCCGGCCAGGGTCGTGTTGACCTGCTTGGTGAAGGCGTCGAACGAGCCGAACGTGGCCTCCAGGTCGGCCTTCAGCTTGCCCTCGGGCTCGCCACCGCCCTCGCGCGACGCCGGGGCCAGGTTCTCCCAGAAGAGCGAGTGGTTGACGTGGCCGCCGCCGTGGAAGTTGAGTAGGGGCGCGGCAGCCGCGGCGGCACCGGGCGTGGATGCCTCGGCGATCGTCTGCACGGCGCTGTTGTAGCCCGCGACATAGGTGGCGTGGTGCTTGGAGTGGTGCAGCTCCATGATCTCGGCAGAGATGTAGGGCTCGAGGGCGTTGTAGTCGTCTGTGGCGGGGGTTGAGGGAGGTTCTGATTAGTCAATCGTCGTCCGAAGGAGGGAAACAATGCATAGAGCATAAAGGAGAAGCTACATACACTTCAGGTCTGGTAGCGTGGCCTTGCCCCGGACAAAGCTGGTGCTGGCCATGGTAGCGGGCTTGAAGGCGCGGGAGGCCAGAGCACCGCGGAGGGCGGGAGATGAACGGAGGAGGGACGCCATTGCTGGTGGTGGTGTGTTGATGAATTTGGAATTGGTATCGAGCTTGCAATGATGTTTGTAGGGAGTGGGATAGACGCCTCTTCCTTTAAATACAGATTGCAAACATTGGGATCCGGACTGGCTAGGTGCAGTGGGCTTTTCCAACGGCTTCGGCGATGACATCAAGTTTACATCCAGCCGAAGCTTGGAGCCGAGCTGGCATTGGTCAGCAAAGGACCGCGTGGGTACCTGGCCTTGAAGTGGGGCGGAAGCTTTCATCGCGCTGCTTTCGAAGTGTGGTAAAACACTCCGGCAATCTCGCGCTGTTCGCACTTCATCCGTAACGGCGGGCATCGCCACGAACTCCCTCGAGATGTCGTACTACGACATTGATGCGATCCTCACCGATGCCGAGGTTGGTCTGGCCTTAGTGCAGTGCATGTTTTCTGCCACCTTGTACTAAACCCCTGTCTCCTCACACCAGAAAATTCCCTGCGAGTTCCAGCTTGACGTCCCCGAGCTCGGAGAGCTCGACAACACGCCTGACCATGTGCTCAAGGCCGGCACCAAAGTGAACCTGCCCTTGTGGCTGGCCGAAATGCTGGCCCTTGCCAGTGCGGCACCCTCCAACTCGGACCCGGACGACGCGCGCTCTTTCGTGGCGCTGAGCCTCCCTTCCCCGCTCGCCGATGAGGTCATCCAGGCCCTCAAGGCTGATCCGTGTTCTGTTCCGCTGCGCGACCGCAGCCCGAACTTCTTCTCCCTCAGCACCCGCATCCTCGACCTGTTTGAGGAGCGCGACCTCGCCGCCGTCCTGCGCAAGAGCTTCGTCGTCAGGGCCGGCGAGCTGGGCCTGCACGCCAGGAAGAGTGGCAACAGCGGCCGCGCGGGGACTGGCGGCAGGGATAATGACAAGGGCAGCAACATTGGCCTCGGCTTGCAGAGCGAAGAGTTCCTCAGGGGCCTGGATGAGTGGGAGAGGACCCTGTTCAGGAAGGCACGTGATGGCGCCAAAGCGAGCAGCATGTGGCTGGATAATGTCAAGAAGCACTGATGCGGCGACTATTCTGCAGAGCCGTGTTTTCTGTTTGTCAGATACACGCAATCTCAGCTGTCATCTGCCAAACTCCTAAGAAGTCGAGTTGGATACACACCACGGGGCAAGCCACGGTGGGTTACTGGTTGCGGCATATCTCGAGTTCAGAGTGCAGTTTGTACGGACTGCAATTGCGCTCTTATCGGTCATCTCACCACGTGGGGGATGCCGAGCATCCGGGGAGACATGCTCGACGATGTGATCAGCGTGGAAGGTTGTGTGGCATCACAGCCGTGCCATCAGCAAGGACCTGCTGGAGGTGTTTTGAGGTAGGTAAAAATCGCGACGAGAACTTGGCGTCAGCGCTGAGGGAGGAGATTGGCTGTGGTGCTGACCTGAGGTGATTTTGCAAGAACATAGGTCGTTGGTGTAGTGATCTGGCACACGAGATGGAGACCTTGCCCATGTTTTGGGAGGGAATTAATATAGCGTGCTTGTGTTGGTCGATGCTAACGAAACGGATATCATATGCTGGTGCAGCAAGCAAGCAATTGAGGTAACGGGGTAGCGAGGCTTTCTTCTGGTGCCTGTCTCAAATCCGAGAGGCCCAGACAACATCAACACAATCGAGATTGGTATATCTTGAATATAAATGAATGAACCGACGTCAACGTAGGAAACAATACTCGGCCAAGGGTTTACTATTATAAGCCGTCTTTAACAACTGCCAGCACCCAATACAAATAATCATATTACTCCATCAAGTCTTTCTTGGGCTCTCCTGCCTCAAAATCGTCACGGCCTCGGTCCAGCCTCGGCTAGTGGCAATGTCAATAGCTGTACGGCCAGCTTCGTCCTTGAGCTCAAGATCAACATAACCCCCTTCTCTGTCGCAAACCCGAGCGACTAACAACTTCAGCACCGATGCATCGCCACTCTCGACCGCCTGCATCACAGAGTTCCAACCACGGTATATTTTGTTCGCATCTGCTCCCCTGTCCAGCAGCATCTCCAAAATATCCTTGTCTCCCTTGCCCTTGTAACCCAAGATGGCCCTGACCAGCGGTAGGTGCTCCCCTGGTGCGTCGACGTCAGCTCCGCACTCCTCAAGCAAGAATCGAACCATTTCTTTGTTCTCCTCGCGGATTGCCGACGTCAAGGGCGAGAACACGCCGCCGTTACGGTCTTCGACGCTCACCCCAGCCGCGAGCAGCAACTTGACGCTCTCGAGCTTGCCGGCGACGACAGCCATGTCAAGTACTCCCCGGAACGCGCCCGGATCCCCGAGGACGCCGAGCAGCCGCTGCAGAATTTCCGGGTGACGCACCGCCATGCAGACGGGCCAGCCCTCGCCGCGCACGCTCGGGTCGGCGCCAGCGGCGAGCAGCACGTCAACCATGTCGGCCCTGTCCTCGCGTATTGCTGTCGACAGCGCAGTGCGCCCCTCGAGGCTCCGGTCGTTCGGGTTGGTACGATCCTCGGCCACGAGCCACTTCAGCGCTTCCATGTTCCCCGCCGCTACCGCCGCCTCGCAGATGCCCGGGGGCGACGAAAGGTCAGCACCCGCCTCGACTAGCCGTGGCAGATAGTATTCCGTGCGGAAGTGCGTCACGCACTTGAAGGACGGGTACTCGGCAGATGGCAGGTTCGGATCTGCGCCCGCGGCAAGGATCATGTCGAAGAGATCGGCGCGGTCGTCGCGTATGGACGTGCACAGTGGCGTGTAGACGCCGTCCTTGCGCGCGTTGACGTCGACGCCCGCCCCGAGCAGGATCCCCACCGACTCGGCGTTGTTGATGGACGTCGCCAGCTCCAGAATCCCAGGGGCCTTGGCGGTGTCGGCACCGCGCGCCAGCATCAACCTGAGGCACGCGGGTTGGGAAGTCGACGGCCATAGGATGTGCTTCGGCCCTGGGAGGTTTGGGTCCGCACCGTGGTCCAGTAGCGTCGTCACCATGTCGACTCTGCCGCCGTTTGTGATGGCTTCGAAGAGGGCCGTCTTGCCACCCTTGCTCTTGGCGTTGGCGTTCGCACCGTACTCGAGGAGGAGCTCGACGAGCCGCAGAGAGGTCTTGCGACCGCCGACAGCCGATGTTAGGGGTGTTTCTCCATTGGAGAAGTGAGTGTCGACTTCGGCGCCGTATGTCAGCAGCAGCCGTGCCAGTCCGGGGTTTTGCCCCGCGATCGCCACGCCTAGTGGAAGTTCCGGGCCAGGGACGCCAACTCCGGCAAGGTTGGGGTCGGCGCCGTATTTGAGAAGGAGATGAGCACCTTCGAGGAACCCAATTTCGACGGCGGAGAGCAAAGGAGTTATACCATCCGTATCTGCCGAGTTTGGGTCGGCTCCGAAGCAGAGAAGAAGGCGAGTGCTCTCGATGTCTTGGTTGAGCATAGCCTCCCTCAGCACGTGTATGTCGCCGGGATGAGTGTTGGGCGCGACGCCGCGGTCGAGAAGCTGCTCGACGATCTTGTGTTTCTGGCTCTGAACAGCCGTGGCAAGAGCTGTTTGCAAAGTGGACGTGCTTGCCAGAGCAGCACTTCTTGGTTGCCAATGTGGCATTTGTGAAGGGTCTGCTTGTATCCGCATGGCCTTGATGGGCCCGTCTACGTCTAGACTTTCCAGCTCGTCGAGCAGGGTATCTGCGTCGGTCAGCGCAGGCGAAGTGCTGTCATCAGCTATCATTGACCTCCGGTTGAAACGGCTACTGTCGAGACGGAGGTTGGTGCCAGAACCCAGCCGGCCAAGGCTTGCAGTATTTTCCAAAGCTGGGGTTCTTTTCGAGGCCAGGACGGGACGCCCGGTGACGTTGTACACTTTGACGGCGACTTTGGTCGCATCTGGCTTTGCTAACCTTTGGTGTTCCGTTATCGTTGAGCGGCTGATCTCGTTGGTGAGCATATCCCGGTTATTAATGGTGCTTCTGTTGTCGGAATGGGGGCTCCTGGCGCCTGCGCCTTGTGCGCTCTTGTCTGAGTTGAAGCGTCGGATATGTTCCAGGCTCGTCAGGTCTTCATGGCTATCCTCCGTCAAATCCGACTGTGAGAGCGCAGCTGAGGAGGTCCTCTCTGGTATACCAAGAGATAACGGCGGAGAAATCTTAGGAAGCTTCGGTGGCTCCCTCTGCGGCGGCCTCTGCGTCTTCTGCTGTTGCACCATCTCGTCAAAGGACCGCGACTTCTTTAGTCCGGCCGCAGACCGTCCCTTGGCTATGCGATCGAGGGCCGCCGCCAGCCCGGCGTAACCCGAGTCTTCGGCGCTGCCGGGCGAGGGGTTACCCAGTGACCACTGAAAGACCAGCGCGCTCATCCGCAGGGCGTCTCGCGACTTGCCGAGCGAGTCCCGCATGCGCGTGATGGACTTGTCCGCAAACATCATCCGCCACCCCTTCCGCAGCTTCCCTCCCACGCCACCGTTCTCGTAGCCGAGGAACTCGCGCATCATGTGGTCCAGCACCGCAAAGTCGGCGTTGGTCTGCCGGAACTTGATGCTGAGCTCCTTGATCATGTCCTCGGGGAAGTGTTGGCCGGACCGGAAGCACTCGGCCAGCCCGGCCTCGATGGCCCAGAGGATGCGGCAGATGTCGAGAAAGTCCTGGGCCAGGAGCTTGAAGCCGTGAGGCTGGTGCTTCACTGAGCCGAGGAACTCAAGCATTCGCACCGATATGTTGTTGCCCGTCAGGGTCGCCTTTGTGCAAAGCTCGAGGAGAGCGGCTTTGCTCGTGTCTTCCGACATGGCGGCGCGGAGCGAGGTCGCTTAGAGAAGGGAATCAGGTTTGGATATGCAGTAGTAGAGTTGAAAAGTCCCGCTGCCGTATTCACTTTTGGGGGAATCTGGAAGGTAAGAGACCGAATTATCGAAGCGGATGCAGCTTATCATGCATCTACCGACCCAAGAAGTACGAGAAGTATCGATCAAGGTTGCCAAGTAATGGACGGAGATCGAATGACAGTAGCCTCTTTGGATGGATATCCAAGACATCAGGGGGAGCGGATGTGCTACCATCTCGCCCTAGTCCACGTTGCACCAAGCCGTATGAAGACTCGATCAAAGGGTAATCTTTTTCTTCAGCTCGCCCCGGAGCCAGACAAGGTGGCTTGCAGAAACTCTTAGGGCCGCCGATGGGAAGGGCAGCAATAACCGGCCGGGCTAAAATCAAGGAAGCCAAAGGGGCAAGGCAAAATGAGATGATTTCGGAGGAAAAAAGAGGTGGCAAAAATCCAAGTCCCAGAGCTGCGTAACCTGCACGAAGGTTTCCCGTGGTGGGAAAAAAAAGGGGGTAGCGCAGGTGTGTTTACAGACGCTGTGATGAAGCTAAGGAGACTTTGATAGAGCCGGTGGGCGCCCTCCAGAATTAAAGCTGAGCCTGGAATCCTTTAGCTGGATGACATCGGCAGCTGTTGAATACGCAGGACTAAGAAATGGCTTGTCTGATCGATGATTCAGTACAGTTAAACTATTCTCCTGTGTTAGCCTTTGCTAACTATCGTATATGTTTTCTATTAAAAGACTTCGGGAGATGTGCAAGCCCTCCAAGTTAAATGGGATAACACCGCTGCCACTTGCAAAAGGGGGAGCGAAAAAAAACCGCTAAGAAATCCCCGCCCAAGCATACCATGAATGGCATCTTCGATTCACCAGAAGTCCAGATATTATCGCAGGCGGGACCATCTGTGTCATGTATACAGTTGCGGGATATTTTGGATGCTAGACACAGCGTTGAACTAATCGTACGACAGGGCGCAGGCAAATTGATATACTTTCCCACGAGATGACCGTCCACAACCTCAAATGGGGATATGGTTTAGTGGTATAATGCTTCCTTAGCATCGCTCAGGCGACGCTTCCTTGGAAGAGGTCCCGAGTTCGATTCTTGGTGTCTCCAATTGTTTTGCCCCCCCCGGCCAGGGGTGGTGTGCTTTTGCAAATATTATCGTGTATCTTTATCCCGCGTGAATATCTCTTGCAGGTACAAACTTTTTGATTTCTAGTAAAGCTGGCTGCTTTATGTACCGAGAAGTGATGTTGGGACAATAGCGAGACTATAGCTTCGCTTACCTGGTGTATTTATTACAACTACTATCCATCCTTTCTTCCGCGTCATCGGGATCTCTTGCAACATCAGTAGCAACTGGAGCGACTATTTTTGTACGCTGATATGTTCCTCCAGTTAACTTTTTTGGCTTCTGAACAGTGATAGCACTATGTACGTCATAATATTGAGAGAATGCTGAGCCCGATAGCATTTGTCAAATCAAGGGTTTACTTTTAACATTGAATCAACCCCAGTTTTACTAGTTGCTGTAGGCATGGTACGAGTTCCATGGCCAACCAAGATCCGCATCAGCCTCCTTTAGCCCTGAGATCTCGTGTTAAAGGTCTGATTCATCAGAGCAACGATCCCGCCAAAACTTGGTCCGCTCGACTCGGAGCCGCGGAAGGTTTTGAGAAAGACTCTGTGTGCCATCACGGCGGACATCTCCGCTCCCTCATGCCACCCGGTAGGCTTCTCCTCCGTCAGCACGGACAGGTCAACCGGCAGGTTCCGGTCCACGGCGTGGCTGCCCCCGCCGTCGCTCGCGGAATCGGAAACCCCCGCGGGCTTATCGTCCAGGGTCAATGAGTGCAGCTCTCGAGTCAGCAGCCGGGGCTGGGCGGTCGACAACGACGCGCCGGCCGACGCCCGCTCGAGCTCGTACCGCTGCAGCTTAGCCTCATACTCGACCGGGTGTCTGAAGACGATGTCTGCGGGCGCGTCGGCCGGTTTCTGGTCCGGCGGCACTGCCAGCATGGCCGCAACATCGAAGCGGCGCCTCAGCGTTTCAAACTCCGCCGGTGGCATGGGTGTTGAAGTCGCCGCGGCGGCCTCGAACTCGGCCATGGACCTTTGGGCGAGCCAAACAGCCAAGGTGCGTGGGCTGAGGCTTCTGGCCTTGTCATCGCCTTCAGGCTGGCGTGGAGGCTCCTCCGGAGCAACGTCGACGTCGGCCGCGTAGTCCGTCTCCAGGAGCACGCTCACTACCGGCACTTTGGCGGCTAGGATGGCCGTCCTGAGAGGACTCCCCGTCTCCGAATGCACTGCATGCCTGCCTAGGCTCTCCAGATCGGGAAACATGTCCACCAACTTGTGGGCGACCCGCTCCGAGATTTGGGAATGGTTGTTCCAGCGTGCTATTGGGGTCAGCGACAGCGCGTGCAAGGCACTCAGGTCACGCGTCTGGTTGACCAGCGGACTGAGCCTGACTTTCCCGTTGCTGTGCAGGCGTTCTAGGTATGAGATCGAGTCGAGGGACGAGAAGCTGTGCTGATCGAGGAGCGCTCCGAGCAAGGTGACTTGCTCCGGTTCGACAGCGCCGGGCGGCGTGTAGTAAGTGTTTAGCTCTGCCCCTGCGCCGTGCGCAATCAGTAGATCCGCGAGGTCAAAATAGCGTCTGTATATGGCCATGCTCAGTGACCCCGGGAGGGTGCTCTGAGGGTGCGGCTCGACGGAGATTCCGCTTGCGATTAGGTGTTCGGCGATGGCAATGTCGCGCGGGGACGTTCTTGGCCTGGAGGCAAATAGTTGCAAAAGTGTGTTGTTTTCGCTCTCCGGCAAGCTGAGTGGGCAAAGTTTGCTGGTCAAGAGGTCATAAGCGGCGCTATTGTTCGACAGTATTGCAGCCTCGATAGGTCGAGAGCCCGGTGATCCCTCTACCGGATGGCCCAGCTCGAGAAGAACCTCGACAATGTCCATGTTTCCGAGGTTGATCTCGCGGCAGAGGCTCGCGCCGCCGCTCGAATCGGTGGCGAGGGTCTTGCCTGCCGCGGCATCCTGGTGGCGCCGGCGGTCCCGCAGCAGCTGGAGCGTGCGGCGAAGCCAGACCTTGTAGTTTGAGCCGCACCGGACGAGCCTGCTCTGGAGCGTGAGAGGGTCGTAGCCGGTGACGGCACCGCTGTGCGCCGCCACCAGCATCTCGTTCTCGTCCCACACCAGCGGCTTGTCCACGTCATCGTCGAGATCGCGTTCGTCGATCGCCTTGAGCAGAAGCTCCAGCATATCCGGCAGCGTCAAAACGGCAGCCAGCTCCAGCGGCGACCTAGCTGTCGACTTGCTGCTCCTGCCAAGCGGGTCCGCACCGTGGGCCAAAAGCCGTCGGACTGCCGCGTGACTCTGATCCAAGACGGCACGGCCGAGGGGCGTGAGCGGGATGCCAAAGTTGTTCTCCCAGTCCGAATTTATTGCTATGACATCCTGTCTCCCTCCCTTCGTGACCTTTTCAATGTCTGCTCCGGCGGCCTGCAGTCGGTCAATCAAGCGATGCATGTACTCCTCCTCCCCGGTGTTTTCGCCCAGGATCGACAGCCAGTGAAGCGGCGTCTCGTTTACCAAGCCTTCGCTGCCCGGCTTATGGCCGTCGGGCAGAGCGCCACGGTCGAGAAGCAGCTCGATGCACGGGGGGTTTCCACCCTTGACGGCGCACAGGAGCGGTGTCTCGCCGTGTGACTGATTATGCAGGTTAATGTCGCAGTCGTACTTGTCGAGAATGTGGCGCAGGGCAGTCTCGGATCCGTATGATGCCGCGAGGTGGAGTAGACCGTGGCCTTTGTGGTTCACGTAGATCTTGTCGAAGCGTTTCTCGGTGTTTGCGTCTCCGCCGCCAACGGCATCTTGGTCGACTTCCTGGCCCGCCGTACGCCGTACGCATGTGTCATAGTCGTTTCCCAGCTCGTTCTTGATCTCAGCATCCAGGGCATCCATGCTGCCCTCTACGGGATAAGGCCGCCAGAGCTTTCGACGGATGAAGTAAGGCATTCCGGTTGCGCCGGTCCGGGTCCTAAAGTTCCACTCGGCCTCCTCCAAAGACTCGAGCCAGTTGTTGCGGTATGCATCTTCCGGATGTTGGCTTGCGAGAAGACGCAGATCATTGGAGCACATCCGGTGGCCTCGAAAGACACTCCACCACATATTTTCTTTTTGCTCCGCCGGGCTGAGCCGGACGGCGACGCCGAGCGCCGAGTGCACGCGCGTGAGCCAGGCTTTTGCCAGGTAGTCAACCCCGGCAGCTTCCGCGGGGGCGACGGCCGCCTTGGAGAGCCACCCGCAAGCCTCTTCCGCATTGAATCGTGCGCCAAATCCGACCAGGTAGCACTGGTACAGGAAGAAGGCTGCCGTCCAAGGCTCAAGGCTCGTCGTGGTCGCCTGGGTTTGTCCGAGAGCGGCGGCTTTGAACTCTTCCAAGATGGCCACCTGCTGGTCCCAGTCGAGCAAGTCGCGCAGCGCCAACGGGTCAAAGTAGAAGCCGCCCTTTTTCGGGTGAGGCAGGTCGGGCCTGTATCCGGGCATGTTGTTCTGCGCGTCGTACTCATCCCCCATGCGCCCGAGGGCGTAGCCCACGGTGTCAACCGTCATGCCGTGGCCGCCAGGAGCCATGTTGCGCAGGCTCTCAGCCGTCATCCTGTTTGCCTCGTCCTTTACCATCACGTAGGAGTAGCCCGAGTTGGCCGTCATGCCCCGCATGCGCGCCTGGGCCCGGTCCAGAGCTCGCTGGTCTGGGTTTCCTCGGAGGGTGAACATGAGCGCGGCCATGACCAGCTGCAAGCTCGCCGCTGGCATTCCCCGCTTGATGAAGTGCTCCGAGATTGTCGAGATGGCCCACTCGAGCACCTGGTCCGACCGCTTGTACTCGTTCATCTTCTCCCGCTCGACATCGCCGGGAGGGCCCCGCGGGAGCTGCAGGCCGCTCAGAAGGAACATGTCGGCGCAGTCGACCATGCAGCGCCAGATAAGCATGCCGTACGAGTAGGCGTCTGTCTTTTTGACACCCTCTAGGGACAGGACGTTGCCGATCTCGGGCGCTTCAAAAGGGAAGGTGCTCACACGGAGCTGGTGGCCGTGGAGATCGCGGCCGGCATCGTCAACCATGTCCATCACGGTGCCACCGAAATCAGCCAGCTTGGCCGTGTAAGGTTGCCCGGGTGGGACCTCGTAGCGGTTGGCAAAGACGAGCACGTTCTCGTGCTTCAGGTCGCCATGCACGATGCCGCAGGCGTGAAGTATCGACAGGCCCCTGCCGACGTCGTAGCAAAGCTTCTGTTTGATTGAAAATGGGAGCGGTTCCGAGCTGCGCGACTTCTGAAGGTTGAGCAGGGTCCCGAACTCGGCATATTCGACAACCAGCGACGGGAACGGGGAGCCTGTCTCGACCGCGGCATCCCAGCGGATGTCGAGGAGATGGGCAATGTTTGGGTGATATCGCAGCGGCTCGTGGAGCAGGGCGCGTATCTCAAACAGTATGTCTCTCCACTGGCCTCTGTCCCCATAGTTGGCCGTCGGTTCTCTGGCGGTCTTGACGGCGACGAATTTGGGCAGCTGGGCGCCATCGATCTCGGATGAGCCCACCAGTTCGGCCCTGTCGACAAGAAATGAGGCTCCCTGTCCTATCCTCTTCCGGTTGACGAGCCGATGACTTCTGTCGGCGAAGAAGGCGGATTTTTCGCCCTTTCGGAGCTGCGCCTCGAGGTGTGCGGTATGGCAGATGAAGGCGGCGAAGCTGGCGTCCTTGGCGGATTTTGTCGCCGATGTGGCCTCGTTGTTCGCGGATGCAATGGCACCAACGCCCCCGGAACTACTGCCGGTCCCGAGCTGAGATGTGACCGGGCTGAATGCGCTGGGGTAGACGTAGGTTGTGGTGGCCATGGTGGTGAGAGCCCGCGGGGGTGTCACATGACCCTCGAATATGTGTTGGTCGTGTTCGTTTCCACGCTGGGCGGTGCTAGCGAAGTGGACAAAGTGGACATATACGTCGCAGAACGTCGAACAGAATTTTTAGCTGAAGCTGCAACTATCTAGAAACAGTCATCGGTCGCTTTTGTATAATCTCAACTGACAAGTAAATAATGAGTGAGGATAGGGGTTATTATTGAAGCCCCAAAAGAAAGAAATCCCCTCGAGAAGTTTAAATAATAATTGGGACTTTCCCAGCAAAAAAAGAGACCCCTCCCTCTCCCCTAAAATGGCATCGCCATCGTTCAGCTTCCTGCACACGCCGTCACCCGAGTTCCCGAGTCGAATCACCGCCT
>JASAOQ010000773.1:0-12081 GCA_031306065.1 Pseudopyricularia cyperi | reverse complement strand
ATGTGTTATTTCTCACAACCCCTCTGGGGGCTTTTCTTATATTCGTCCATGTTGTTTTCTTTGCATCTTTTCTACCCTATATATTGAGAGTTCCTGTCTACCACGGGAAGTCAAATACTAAAAACTCTTTGGGCGCACATGGTGGTCTGTTTTGCGAATGGAGACGCAGAGGCCAACGCGGAGAGGGAACTTTGGCAACCGTTTCAGGACGGCGAGGGGTTCCGTGGAGCCCGGGCGATGCTCCTGGTAGGTGATATAGCCTGGTCCTTGCTACCGGCCTAGTCACCACGCACCCCGAAATAATATGTTGGGTCTACCGCCGGCAAAGTGTTGGATATCGGGGATTGAGTGTCCTTTGACTCGCAGGGGGTTACGATGGAGGTGTTGTGGCGGACGCTTGTTGCATCTGTTTGGATACTTGTCTAGGCTGATGAACGCAAGTAAATAGATTAGCGTCACGCTCAAGTCAGGACGAGGAAATAGTAAACCCTTTTCTGCCATTCTCACGTCCGACCGACAGAAACTCAAGACTCAACACTATGCAATCACACTGCGTATGATGGGTTTACTTGGCAACCAGTTATCTGTGATACCATTTTCCAATATATCTCCTACCTTCTTTTCTATGTTCTAGGTAACTACCCAACTACCCAGCCATGAATACTTGTGCGTGTTCATTGCTAACATGGAAGAAACCACGACTCGTCAAGTCAGGTCACGGCGGCAAGTTATCTTTTGTCGTTGGCAGAATGTGGTCGGGCTAGGGGATGTTGACCTGCCCCATCCCGAACTTTCACTCATAAAAAGTGATAGGAGCCTCCCCGGTTTAGCATTTCCCCGCCGCTCTTGACACACGGATGGCCGGTTTTATTTCTTGTCGTATCCTGCTAGGTGGCGGAAGATGGGCCAGTTAAGGAATTGAGTCTCGGCACGGTTGTTTACCATCATTGAGCCAGTCATAGCCAGCTGGCTATGGACAGGAGCGGCGCCTCGCGTGATCGGAGAGCCTGAGGCACTTCCGGCGGCGACGGAGGATGGCAATGGCATGTGCAAAAGGCAACATGCCAACAAAGAGCAGGATCACAGCAGGCAGGCAGCAAGCATGGCCTTGTGGCTTTTCCCCCCAAAACAGGGTATCGAATGGGAATGGGAATACGGAGGTTGCACTAATCACGGCTCTCGTCACAGCGCTACCTTTGCCTCAGCTTTGCTTACGTGCCTTACCTTGGTTCGTCTGTGGGGGTTTCTGTCCCCCGCAAATCTCCTTGGAAGTTTTCGCGCCGGCGTCCCCCTGTTTTTGCAGATTTTTTTTTTTTTTGTTAGTCTCCTCCCGCGACGGCCTTTTTCCGTTTTTGCGCTCTCTCACCACCCCTTTTGGGTGCTACTACTGGCTGGGGGCTGGCGTTCCTCCACCTCTTGACCGACGCAGTCTCGCAGGGGTCGGGGGACAACGACGAAACCCCTTTCGACGGCGGCTGCAGCGCACAGTTCTCGTCGCCTTTCTCGGCCGCGCTCAAGCTGGCTGTGACGTCCGAATTGGAACCGTCGGCGGACGTGTTGCAGAAGCTGGACTTGTAGAAGAGACTGTCCTCGGGGTCGCGGGCCTTTTGGAGGAACTTGATGACGGGCACCGCGGCCGGCGCTGTGGGCGACTGCGCCTCGGGGGACGGTGCGTTTCGCGGCTGGAAACCCGCTCGTTCGTGCTCCGGGATGATGTATGTTTCCAGCGACGAGTCGTGGATACTCGGCCCGGAGCCCGCAAGCGCCGCCAAAGCCGCAGCCGCAGCCGCCGGGCGCACAGTGGGCTCTCCGTTCCTGCTCCCCGAACCTTTGGGGCCGCCCCGCGGCGTGCCGTCTCCCTCGGGCTTCTGCGTTCTGAAGGAGGGCCAGAGCCTCGCTGTGGCAGTGAGAGGCCGGCTCTCGGGAGTCTGGCCGTAGGCACAGCATCGAGTCCAAGACAAACGAAAGCAGCGGGTTTGGGCCTGGACCGCCTCGGACTTGTCCCTCGACCCAATCGCGGACGTCCTCGCACCAGCTCGCCCCGCGGTCTTCTGGGTCCACTCCCGGAGGGAACCCACACAGTAGATTGGCGAGGACAACGCCCAGGGACCAGATGTCGACTAACGCCGTATACGACTTCTTCTGGTCCCGCCGCTTGCCCAGATCTTCGTAAAGCTCAGGCGCCATGTAGCGGCATGTGCCGCACCAGGTCTTGAGACTTTCGCCTTCGCGCGACAAGCCAAAGTCCCCAAACTTGATGAAGATTTCGTCGGTGCGGCGGTGCAGGATCAGCATATTGGCCGGCTTTATGTCCCTGTGCACAATTTGCGGCTGGAGCGCGTGCAGGTAGGCCAGGGCATCCGAGGCCTGCACGAGGATTTGGTTGCACTCGCGCCCCGAGAAAGAGCAGCCTTGTCGCAGCTGGTCGCTGATGGAGCCGCCGGGCATATACTCGAGCTCCAGCCACGGTTCCGGTGACAGGCTGAAGCCCGTCAAGGAGACGATGTGGGCCTGCTCGGAGCCGTCAGACGGGCATTTTTAATTTCTTTCGGGAAAAAAGGGGTAGGGCATGGGGCGTGTGTCGCGTAAATCATTACTGGGCTGACTTACGTGATTGATTCGATCCATGATGCGTGCCTCTCTCTCCCACGCCTTGGCGTCAAATACTGTACCGGTTCGCGGTCGTTTCACTGCATGCTGCTCTCCTGTGTTGACATTCCAGACGCGATGGACTATCCCAAAGCCGCCTTCCCCTATTCTCCTCCTGATTGTCACGGCTTTGAGGGGTTTCGAGAGTGGTGTCTGCTCAGAAGTTGGAGCTTCTGTCCTGGGTCGGCTTTCTAGCTGGAAAGCTCCAAGGTCACGGGGGATCTGTCTGGGATCCCCCGTCCCAGCGCGGAATTTGTCGACTTTGGCTCTGTAGGATTCGGAGTTGACGTCGTGCTGGGGAACCTTGAGTTGAAATTGTAGAGAATTGGTCAACTTGATGGTAACGGGAGCGACGCCTTTTAGTCGTAGAAAATCGCATCCACCGACGATCCAGCTAAAGTCGGAAAACCGAGCTGTCTTCTCCTTCCCATATACGACCGTCGTTCCATGAGTGGTTGCCAGATCCCGGACGACAAGATTGTAGTTGTTGTTGAAAGTGAGTGCGAAGTGATACAAGGCAAGGGATTTTGGATGGCTGTAAGAGAGCTCGGCATCCTCGCTCCGTCCAAATCTCACACCCAAGCCTGTCTTGGGAACATGATCAAAAGTGATCTTGATACAGGGGTCATAGTCCAGGCGACTCGTGGGCTTGTCCTCGGGACTCGGCTGTCGGTTGGACTGTATCAGATCATCTGTAGCCCCTGAATAAGGGAGCGCAAGACGGCGCGGAAGCTGAAGCATGGGTGGTGTGTAACCCGGGTGTTTCTTTAGATGTTCTATGGCATCTCGAGAATCCCGTTGCGCCTCGTAGGCTTCAGCCGGGTACATGTACGCCACGACATCGTCATCCATGACTGAGGTGGAGAGTGCCTAGGTAGGTATGTAATGACGAACAAGAAGATACAGTGGTGACAAGACAAAATCGTATGGGTACAAGACTAACTCAGTTTGTGAATATGGAGTTGGTGTGAGAGACAGAAAGAGGAAGAGAGGAAGATGCTGAAGACAGCAACATTCCGGAGAGGAGAGGGGGCGGGGAGATCTCGAACAGCAACAACATAAAGTCATACCCTCTCTTTTACCAAGGCTGCCTCGACGCCCAAGCAGTATTGGCATGCACCTATTGGTGCCCCCGCGTGCGAGATTGGCACCAGCCATTCGGCGCTTGCCACCCTGCCCCTGAATGGCCTATCATAGACAAGGAGTAAACGCCTGCAGGACTGTTGCAGATGGAGAGCCAAAGATAGGGATGTGTAGTATGGGTTGGATTGTGCGGCTTGAGGTGGTTGCACAATTCCAGAATTGGCCATATACGAGTAGGAAGAAGCCAGCAATTTATTTAGTTCCTTTGTAGGATGCCAAAGTTTTGATGTCGGCAACAAAGAAGAAGAATACCTCTCCTAATTACGTTGGTAGATAGATACCTCCTTGGTCATATACTTGATTACCTAAGCAAGGTACCTACCCTCGAGCTACCTACCTATTTAATGTCTTCCCAAGGGAGCCCCGCTGATTAGGTAATGCAGGTGAATCGACGAAACCTGACTGGCGCGGATAGGAATGGTGGTCCATGCTTCTTCTGTCGTCTCTTACGCGTGGGTGTCAACAAAACAACAGACGCTTCTCCTCTCATGATATCTTCCAGCTGAGACTTGAGCCCGAGCTAGCTACCTACATTGGTACTTTAGCTTAGTGTAATGGCCATATACCAACTCGCCTGGCAAGCTCTTGACGTCAGACCACCTACCTACCTTTGCACTCACTCCTACCTACATAGGTACCTTGGTAGTCATGGCGACACAGCCGCCAGTCGACCAAGTCTTGGATCTCAACCCAGATGAGCTCAAAGTTGACCAAGTCCCGGACCTCAGCCCGAGTCAATTCACAGTCGACCAGTTCTTAGATCTCAGCCCAAATCAACTGGCCGATTTTGTAAAGCACAATGTTGCCGAAATGGGCAGTACACTGAATATGGCAAACATTGTTGGCTGGGAAGACTTGACTGGGCACAAGAGGGAACTTTTTTCCAAACGTCTGCTGTGAGCCAACCCGATATCGGGCAGCCATGCGCGGCCAGTTAACTAGGTACTGACCGGTGCGAACACGACCGCCTATGTAGGACGGCCGTACGGGAGACGAATGCTAATGCTACACATCCGGTCGATCCACTCGATCTCGCCGCGCGTTTGGCTTGGATATATTCACCGGACCCGGACGAGCCCAGCGCCCGCAGCTCCCGCAGCTCTTCCTGCGAATTCGTCGAGGACAATTTCGAAAGGAACGAAATGTGGTCCTACAAAGACCTAATTGATGACGGCTTCAGGCCCTTGTACCCCGCCGAGCTCCTGCCTCAAGTTATGGCCGACCCCGGCTCCTACCTTGAGATGCTGCGGCCGTGGCTGTCTCTGCCGGACTGGTACAACGAGCCGGACCCTGAAACCGAACATCACGTCTTTGTTAAGCAGATGGTGCGCTGGGAGGAGTTCCGCATGTCACAGTACAAAAGCAGGCGGCGGGCGCCAAGCTTCACACAGTACCTCAAGAAAAAACAACGCTCACATTTGAGGACTGGATCAAGCCTAAGGCATGTAAACAAGCTTAGCTTCCAGAATTCGATGCGCGATCTCTGGGAGCATTATTATCAGCGCGAAGATGACGATTCCGACGACGACGAGACTGCTATGTCCAACTACTTCAAAGTCGTGAGGGAAGGCCTCGAGGCCCACGGCTTCATGCAGCCGTTCCAGCTGCATGAAGATCCTAACCAACAGGATCAATGGACCAACTTTGTCGAGTATCTCTCTTACGAATACTACTGGCTTGACCGCGAGTTGTTGTCCATAAAGAGGCTTCAAGAGCTCCTCGAGGCCGAGGCGAAAGCAGGAACCCCACCGCCACCCAGATCTCCCCAGTGGATTGGCAGACGTAGAGAACCAACGCTCTCAGAGAGCTACGAGACGAGAAAAAAAACTGCGGAGCAAATGCAGGCCAGAATCGACTGGATCTTGTCCGAGATCGCCAAGATTGAGGAGGAGCGCAAGGCGACTGCTGGCGACGATGCCCCCTCCGCGCCGGCGAGAGGAAGCCGAAAGAGGAGTTCATCAAAGACGTGTGAGCGTGAGGATGACTCGGAACCCACCACCCGCGCCAGCAAACGCCAAAAAAAGGACAAGAAGACCGACGAGGCATCAGTGGTCCGTCAGAATCCGCGGTCGACACGGAGCAAGAAACCCAGCCTCCCGGCAGCCGCGCAAGCCCTGACGCCGCCAGATTCAACGGGACTGGTGGGAAATGTGGGAACCGAGGGCAGCTCTCAGACTGGCGGCTCCCAAAGGAAAATGCGACCAAAAGGGTCCCGTGGAGGACCCAAAACGACCAGGCCCGCGCACTCAAAGTCATCCGCCCCATTGAACAAGGGAGAATCACCAGGCCACTCTCATAGTGGATTAGCACCTCGTCGTGAACCGTTCAAAGACACCGTCAACGAAGCTATCAATCACCGTGCCCGACGACTGCAGACACTGCGCCCCAGGGGGGCCGATGGGAGAGTGATCAAACCGGCAAATATACCCCCCTCAGGATGGTAACCGACAAAGGCGCGCGCGCGCGCTTGAAGGTGCTTAGGTACCTACCCATCAATGCGGGACAATAGTCGGATCTTTCTCAACCCCTCATCACTCGCGCCAGATGAACAGAATGGCAGCACCATTTGGCTTTTGAACAAAACTTGAGGATGGGGGTTTTTGGCCCCCGGCCTCGGGCCCTTTGAATGGTGGTTGTATTTCATCGAGTGATGAAATATATGAAACCCTGTGGTTATAAACGAATGATTGTGATGATGATAATGATGATAATGATGATAATGATGATAATGATGATAATGATGATGACTGTCGCAGAAGCGAGCTCGACAAGGTGATTTGTATTGTTTCCTGTTTCTGTCCACGAATCGATAGGGCAATGAAGAGATAGAGATAGAGAGAGAGCCAACATACACTTGGATATGTGCCAGGAACAACAGCAAACAAAGAAAACGGCATGGAATAGGGGATGTCAGGAGAGAAGAAGCAACGTACACCGCATATCAGCTTCCCTGGAAATCCTACGCAACTTGTCCGATCATCTTGGGGCCATAGCCTTACAAACATATACCTAGACAAGAGGTTATCCAAAGGAAAACATTGCAACTTTACCTCCACCCACCTGCTTCGGCCACGCAAAGGCCTCTTTATCACGAATGTTGTCGGCGCGCTGCATGGCCCAGCGCTCCCAAAGCATGTCGAGGTGGGGACTTGCCAATATCGCTCATACAAGTCTTGCGAGCACGTGTACATACATGTCAGAGTCCAGCCCGTCTGTTGTTGCTGTCATAAACTTTGGACAATCCCTTTTGCTCATACTTGTCTTGCTTATGGGTGCGCTCTTGCAATAATTGAGACGTTTGGGCTTTTGTTACTCTAGGTCTAGACTAGACAGTCCAGATTATTAGGCCTGGAAACGATATTGTAGACACCCTAGACTAGTCTAGTCTAAAGCGCTGTGTGAATGTAATATGTGCGCGTACCGTTGCAAACACTCCAGATTATTTCTTTTCCGCCCCAACACAATCTCCGAATGGCAACACCTCTCCAATGCGGTTGACCATTCAATATCTGCAATCGTGACCCAAAAAAGCTAGCAGACAAAAAACCGAGGCGCTTCAAAAGACAACCTTATTAGTCCGGTCATCAATCCACCTTGTTGCACTGTCCCTTGGGTGTAACCGAGAGAAACAACAAAGGAAGAGAGAAAACAAAGCGTGACGCTGATCAACCGTGAAAAAGAAAAGTATGTGAGAAAACCGATCGTAAACCAAATCAGAGCGGAGCTGGCCAAAATGACAAAACCCGTCGCTCTCCATGCTTTCACAACTGGGCAGATCCTAGTTTTGTCGCGAGATTACAAAAGCCTTCATCCCGAATGTATCAAAAAAGAAAAACAAACAAGCCGCGGGCCAAGCATGGTATTTAACGTTCAAGTACGAAGAGACATCGACTCCTCCGGCTGTCGAAGCTAGGTCGTGGAACCGGAAGACTACCATCGCATCTTTTCATCTGTCGACCAAGCCCGGTGCCTATCGGCAGTCTTCATGTTGCGCCATGCATGATAGTCCATAAAGGGAGACCGGCTTTTGTTGGGCCCGTACTCGTCAACGTAACTTAGGAGCGTTGCAAATGCCATATTCAACAGAGGAGCAGCGTGCCTCGAGCGATCCGAGTTGATAGTGTCCTGCAGAGTGAGTTCGCGATCATGGAACCGGCGCAAATCAAGGCCGCCGACAGTGAAAGCATCGGCCTTCTCTGGGCGTCCGATGGTATGGAGAAGCTGTCTTGTTTGCATCTGGGCCACGGCGTCGTCCATGGTCTGGTGGAGACGGGAAGCACCGGCATACCACGACTCGTCGACCTTCTTCTGATGACGGACAAGTTGCTCTGCAGTTCTCGGGCCAGGAGTACGGCGGCGAGCCAGACATTCTGCCTCCCAATCGCTTGTCTGAACATGGACATTCTTGCTCAGGCTGTAATTTGGCGGGAGCCGATCGGGATAGTACTGGCCAATCTTCTCTGGAGACTCGGTTTCACAGATCAATGAGCTCGGCAGTGGCGCCTTGGTCAGGTAGTCTGGCAGTCCAAAGTCTGAGGTTGCTCGCTCGGGATGGCCCCGCGGCGAGAGTTCGGGATCGACCGGGTCTGAAATGGAGCTCCGGTCAATGCGCGGAATCGGACCATCCAGATCTTGCTCGTATTTCTCCCTCAGAGCCGAGAGGGGGGACTTGGCACGATCCCGCTGGTGGTTGCCAACCTCCAAGGGGCGGATGGGCCAAGCAGTTACGTCATTGGCGGCAATAGGATTGAGCTCGTTTGTGGACGGTCGGTATTGACGAAGGCCAGGAGGGCCTGCCGTGAGAGGAAGAGGAGCACCGGGGCCCGTGGAGAGTGAGGATGTGTATGCTGTATCGATAGCAGAAACCAAAGCCTTGGGGCCCCGACTCGACGATTGCTGGGGAAAACTCTGACGACAGGAGAGCTCGCCGAGAGACCATTGCTGTTTTGACGGGTATGTAAAGCTTTGTGATGGTAACATACTCTTGGCGACCGGTTGTGCCGATTGCGAGAGGCCTGCCGGGTTCTGCTTCTCGGCTGGCTGCAAAGATTCGTTTGCAGATGTAGCAGTTACTTTTCCGGGCACCGGTAAATCGGGAGACTGCAAGGCACTTCTGCCCCTTGCGAGAGCACGCTTAGCAAGTTTCTGAGAAGGGTTGTTATAGGAAGCCAAGCTGGTGAGGCTCTTGAAGTTGAGCCGAGCCGCAAGGGCATCGGCGGCAGCGTCGACTACACTATCGTTATCGTCTCCCTCTTCTTTGGAGTCGCTAAGGGCCACAGTCTTGACGCTCTCGATAGTGTGTGAGCCAGAAGGGCGAAATTGCGGTGGCTGATCATAGTCATGGGAACCGGAAAAAGAATAAGAGGAACCAGAAGTGTCCATGTCTCCAGAGGCAAGCCGACGATCATCCCTGGACGGCGGGGTCACGGCGCGGTCGTAGTTCTGTTGGAGGGGGGCGTAGTGCTTGAGGCTTGAGGCGGTAGTTGCTGGGGACCTGGTCCGGTGCAAGTTCAGTGGGAGATTGGCGAGGATGGACTTGGGGAGACCGGCCAGCTCGGAGGGAGGGAAGGGTTGCCAGCGACTATTCCGTCCTCGTCTAGTTGGAGCTTGAATGGGAGCAGCAGTATTGGGGTTATACAAAGTACCGGCTGTAGTGTATGTTGGCCGTTGGATGTCAAGGGCGGCCGAGGTGGGAGAGACGACGGGCGAAGAAAAGTACTCGTCGAGATCTCCAGCTGCGTTGACTTGAAAGCCCAAGCTATCCTGGCCGTGTTCGATTCCAGAGCCCTGGGTGAAGGGCGCTGCGGCCGGATTGTAGGCAGTAGCCATGGCAGGCGGAGGCTGTGGTACTGAGAAGGAGCAGGCAGCCTCCAGCTGTCTGAGTGAGTGAGGTGGGTTGGGATGCATGCGTCTGCTGGAGATGCAATGGAAGCCGCCCTAAGACAGGGAAAGGCAATTAGATGCAGTAAAGAGCGTGGGGATAAAGTGAGAGTTGTGGGATGAGGAAGAGGATGATGTTGTACTCAGGGTGAGAGGCAGGTCAGTGGGAGACTGAGGTGAGCCAAGGTGCCCGGGAATCTTGAGGAAAACACTTCTGCGGGCGGACAGAGTCTTACCTTGCCGTCCGTCTGTCTGTCTATTCCCAAGTTTTTTGCTGTTGACTGCCCGTGATGGGTGGAATGGATGTAACAAGCTAGTAATTGCGGCGGAAGGAACATGTATCCTGGACTGCTTGCTTGTCTGAACGAGTGAGGGGTGAGGTTGAGGTTAAGATCGATATTTCTTGTTTTCTTTGTCCGGAACAAACAAGGTAGATCGTCACCACGCCGTCACCGCCGTCGTCGCTGTCGTCGCCCTCTCAAAATACAACACGGGGATTCCGACGCCGGCGCTCGTTGTGGTGATATCAGGTCAAGGCAAGGTGCCTAGGTAGGTAGGTACCTATGAAATCCAATGCTGCATACGTAAGGCAGGAGCAAATGTGACGATGCAGGATCCAAGGGAGGCTCTCGCTCTCTCCTTCCGTTCACGACTGACTGCGTTCGGCGACCACCCGGCAACGGCAACGGCAAAAAAAGGGCGACCAAGAAGGAGAACGGGCAGAACAAAGAACTCGCCAGACGTGGAGGGAATGAATGAACCAAAAGGTAGGCGATAACAAGCTCTTTCTTTTTTTTTTTTTGCATCGCTGTTTGTCTTTTCTTAAAGGGGCGGATTTATCTTCACAAACACCAGACACCAACCAGCCCGCCGCAACTTTTCAACACATACACAATACTTGCCTACACCTAGAAACCACAAGCCATCAGTCGCAACATGCCGTACTCAGAGCTGGCTTGTCCCCTCAGAGTACAGTCCGGCTGCCTTCTATCCAGCCATGATCTCGTGGCGATGGCCTGTGATAGGATCGCGGGCCCAACCCAGCTCAGTCCGGCAGCCAAGCAACCAATGGCGACAGCAGTCAAACTCACAGGAAGACAGGCAACCAAATGTCAGACCGAGCAAACGCCATCATTTAGAGTCTTGAGAGCAGTGGCTTGCTGGGACACCGATGTGAGGCGAGGCGAGGCGAGGCGAGGCGAGCCTGCACCCGAGTGAGCAGCGAGGGCGATGTGGGAGGGCGATGGGGTGACGGCCAGAAAGCGTCAGGAGCCCGAGTCCATCAAGCAGCGCAGAAGGCATGGCTTGAACCGTCACATATCGTAAGCATGGAGCTCATGATGGGGGATGGTGCAAGAAGCCCGTCGACATGCCTCAAGCTGGAAAGGCCGTGGTCACTGTGGTCCGAGACGGCGCTCAAATAAGGTCAAGGAGACCCGGCTTGGCCGTCCATCTAATTTTTTTCCCTGCTTGTGGCTACTCTCCATGTATGCCCATGTCAATCACTGCAATACCTGCCCGTGACCAGGGTAAAGTGTAGGCGCGATGTAGGTTTTCCCATTCGTGCCTATATTTGCGATGATGAAGGTGTCTTTGGTACCTAGGTTTGTGGACGTTAATATTGATCATGGATGATATCGGCCTTGAGAGGCTGCCCTACCTTAGCTTGGCTACCCACCGGCTAGTCTAATTGGTCGGCAGATCGCAATCAAGGCTCCTCGTAAGCCTTTCCTGAATGGCAATAGCTCCACGGCAGAACGAATCGCCACAAGATCTTGTTTTTCTCGTTTTGTTTCACTCGATTTTGGCAACTGACACGTTCGCATGAGTGTCACAAACACCACCTTTTTTTTCGTGGCAGGGATCAGCTGGCTGGCGGGGGGCCAGGCATTCGGAGCCAAAACAAACCAAAACGGAGTCAGAGCTTCTCGGGCGAGCGGGCGGGATACGGGTGGCGGGGGACAGGAAGTCGGAGCCGGCAGCAGAATTGAGGCTAAAGTTGTACGCATGTGCGTATGTCTGTCCGTTGTATGAATGTACATACTATGCCACGGTATATATGTACAACTTGCACCAACAAACCACGTATAGTAATAGATAGGTATATCGTCGTACACACTGTATAGTACTTTACCTTGGTCCAGTGCTATATACCTAAAAAGTAGTATATATTACCTACGACATCTAGACCAGGAACCTCAGTAACCTAAACTGCAACCGGGATCCGAGGCGGCCGGATATCCCATTTGGTCTCTCTCTCTCTCTAAACCAAAGAGAAGAAGAAGATTGGACAAGGAAGGGAAGCTAAGGTCACGCAGCAGCGGAGAAGCTCGTATTTACTTCGTTCTGGCTTTACCCCTTCTTGGTAGGCCCCCCCCCCCCCTCTTCAGACGGAATCGGGCATTTCTC
>JASAOQ010000772.1:0-17122 GCA_031306065.1 Pseudopyricularia cyperi | reverse complement strand
GGAGTGGCCCGGGGCCAGGGGAACGAGGCGGCTGCGCGTCGGGGCGGGGACGGAGGTGTGCGTCGGGGGAGGGGCGAGGGAGGAGGTGGAAGTGGCGGCGGCGGAGGCGGGCCGGCGGTTGGGGATCGGGAGCGTCGAGCGGGATAGGGATGATGCCGATGGCGTGGGTTGGGTTAGTGGCGGGAGGCGGGGCGGCCGCGGCTGCGGCGCCACGGGGCCTGGGCGGGGAGGTGGCGCCATGAGGCCTGGACGGGGGGGCGGCGCCATGAGGCCTGGCTGGTTTGGGTTGGTTGAAAGGGTGGAGGGTAAGGCTATCGCGGCGGGATGTGGTGCGATGCGGGAGGTTGCTGTTGGTGCGCTTGGCGCGCTCGGTGCGATGCTGCCGTCGTCATCGTCGTCAGAGTTTGAGAGGGAGAAGCTCGGGACCGGACCTGTCGGATGTGTCGGCCGTCCCGGGGCTTTGGGTGTCGTCTCTGCGTCGTCATTGCCGTCTTGGGTATCGTCGACTACAGTTGGTATTGGTTTTGAATCCGCGCCAGGCTTCTCTGCCGGGAGCGTCGGCCTCGACGTGGCGGGGCCCCGGCCGGCCCGTTTCTCCGACTTGTCATCGGCCGGTGCGGGCAGGGGCGGCTCGGCGCTCCACAGCGACCGGATGTAGTCTCTAAACGGCTTGGGCGGGCAAACGAGAAAGTAGACGGCGGCGCCAATGATGAGAGACACGCCGACATAGCCCATTTTTTGGGGGGGCGGGTGGTGGCCCGGCACTGCCGTTCGGAAAAGAAAGGCTGCGGGAGGTTCGAATAGACCACCCCGCGGGATCAGATGGATTAGGATGGGATTGTGGGCTGTCAATCGCGTGTTGTTCGGGCGGGCGTCGTGGGTAGAGTTTAGTTTGAGGGGTTCAAATTATACGAAATGAGGTGACGTTCATTGTATTTGGCGATGTGATGCGATGCGATACATGGGAGTCGTCGTGTTGAGTCAGCAGACAGTGCCCACGTGCAATTGAAAAGCAAATATATATATGGGTTTGTGTATATAAGATCTACTTGGCAGTATTTATGCCAAGAGGAATTGCTTTCTGGATCATAAGTTTTGTTTTTCTGCCTGCATACTTGTACCGAATACACGAACCACGGTACACTTTTCCATCTCATCTTGATGCCAGCTTCGCTTCCCTTTTTCGCTCCTCCGTCCATCAAGAGGGGATGGATCTTTACCCATCAACCCCTATAAATGGACCCCGCTCCCAAAGTCCAGGTGATTACCGTGGCCCGGACGACGGGATGGAACAGCAGGGATGGCATATAGCCGCCCCCCTCTCTCATGACGCGAGCCGGAGTCCGGACAGCTGAGAGGGAGCCCCTGGACTATTTTAGCTTGTGCATTGCATAAGGTGATGGATAAGTTTTTTATTGTTTTTTTTGGGTTGTTTCGGGGTAAAGAGTGACAGAAGAAAAAAGAAAACAAGGGCGAAAAGTTCAAGAAGCAGCAAAGGAAGAAGCAAAACGCACAGAACCAAGAACCAAACAAACCGGCAAATGTATTTGTTTACTCGGCTTTGCGCAAGGCCAAAACAAACGAACGCATTATTTTAGTCCCATAACACCAAAAGTCTCTGATGGGAAAGGCAAAAGTCAACATGGGTTCTTTTTTTATTTTTGTTTACTTTTTGCTGAGTTGTGATTAATTTGTTTTGCTATCGATGCCCTGCCCTGCTGGGTGTGACTTGGCATCTACTTTGCCCTCTGGACTAAAGGAGGAGTTGACTTTGGCCCGGCCTGTTTTGCTCTCCCCCAGCCTTCAATCCATCTCATCCACAAGCCAGTCAAGTTGCACAAGTTGGCGACGTCGATCGGGGGTCTCAAAGGGCGCCAGAGATTAAACTCCAACCGGCCTTTTGATCCAGTCCATCCTCATACCAGCAACCGACTAAAGGTACCCCAAGGTAACCTGTACTGTACTGTACCCGTACCCTACCCGTGCCTGTACCCTCCTTAGTAGCCCGCGGCCCGCCCAGGGAGGAGGCATCGGAGACACAACCGGGCCATGCCACCAGCCAGTCACGTCCTCGCATTTGGCGGCTGCAAAACAACATGCATCAACCTCTCAACACTCAATCCACCCCCAAACCCGGAACGCGCTCGTCGTCCAGACATTCGACCGTGAGGAAACCTGGCATCAGGACTGCAGACGAGAATAGTACTCATATCAAGCGGAAGCCATCGCTACTCGAATTGACCGCCAAGGCCAGCAGCGACCCGACCACCACACCGCCTGGCACAACAACAACAACAACAACAAGCAGTAGCAGCTGCTGCAGCACCACCACCACAACCACCACCAACCCTCCGAGAATCCGAGTCACTGCAAGCCGCACATCCTCAACCATCTCTTCGACATCATCCTCCTCCCGCCTCCAAACATCGCAATCGTCTCGCACCCCTCTACAGCCAAGGGATCGAAATGTCGCTCCGCCAACTATAGCTGCCGCCTCGCCAACTCCAGCACTGGCGGCAGCGAACCAGAACCTACGCCCTTCCGCCAGGCTTTCCACTTCAACCAAGATGCCGCCGGCCAACAACCAGCGACAACCACAACTGCCCACGCTGGCAAAAGCGCCACCGCGCGCTCCCCTCACCCCCAAGATTGCGGGGCAGAAACCGTCCGTGACCACTCCGCAGCCGCAGCAGCAGCAGCGTCTCTCGGCCACCCACACTACTCCTCTTCCCAGACGGACTGCCGCAAGCAGGCCTGAGTCGGCTGCTGGTGCCTCAGAGGTCCCTAGGGACGATGTCGTCTCGCCTGGTCCGACACTGGGTGGCTACATGAACATCACGCCCCGGTCGGGCCCGAGGCAATCCCGTGTTGACAGTGCCAACTCAACGCCCACGAGCACGCCCCAACCAGAGCATATTGAGCAGTGGGAATCAAGACCAATCCTCGCGGCCTCGACGGATAGTAACGGGCATAGGAGACCCGTCGTGTCGTTCAGTCCTGCGCCGTCAGACTTGGGGCGACCGGCTCTCCCCCGGTCAGGTCCGTCCGAGTCCAAGTTCTTCTATGCCAGCAGTGCCAAGCCTCCCTCTGCAGTTGGCCAACATCAACCGCAACAGCAACCCCCATCAACCGCCAGATTGCCCCAGCCGCTGCAAAAGGCTTCGACGTTTTGCTACGCCAATGGCGCCACACTACCTCCGAAGCCCTCGCCCGGGCCTCCACTGGGATCACCTCAGGCCAGCACCTTCAGCCCGGTGCTAGGCCCGACCCTCGATGTCGGGGTCTCTAGCAAGTTCATGTACGCCAACGGTACGCCAGATGTTTCGACCTCAGCGGCTAGGCCTGGACAGACGCCCGGGTCACGCCCAGGGTCTTCCATGTCTGGTGCTCCGAGGGTACCTGGACGACCTGCCAGTATGGTAGCTGCGCCTTCAGCCATCGGCTACGGTGGACAGCGACCTATATCGCCTCTTAAGCAGCCTTTTTATTCTACACCCAAGGCGTCAGGAGCGTCACAACCGCACACCGGCCGCCCGACGCTGCCTATGAACAGCTACTCGATGCCGCAAAACCCGTCGACGACGACTCAAAGGACAAGTAACGAGTTTGCACCCGCAGTCTCGGGCGCGGGGGGTTTTGTGGTTGCTGCAGGCCATGCCCGGAATCGTTCCCTGACTGCAATTTCAGATGTGCCAGTGGCTGCGTGCCGTTCGATCGCCTCGCGGTCACCTTCAGAGACATCTTCGGGCTCGGTCACCGGGCTTGGTATGGCTGGTTCCGCCATGGGATTTGCCAGTCTTTTGCAGGCGGCCGACGACTTTGCAGAGGGGACGGAGGTCGAGTCCGAGGACGATTTCGATCCGGACAAAACCCAAGACAGCACAGGTAGCCATCAGTCCAAGGAAAAGGACGTCGTGGATGAGCTAGTTAGCAACGCCCGCCGCGAGCGCAAGGTTCAAGACCTCGAGATCAGAAACGCCAGCCTTGAGGCCATTAACCGCACACTTGAGCGCCAGATGCGGAAGCAAAGTGCGGAACTACGCCGCTACAGGAGGCTTTCACGGTCCGGGCGCCTTTCACTGGCGTCGGTGGGCAGTAGAATACCTTCGGACGCCACGGTTGAAGGCCCGCTCCGCGATCCATCTCGCCTCGGCCTAGAGGATCTGAGCGAGGAGGAGGATGACGACGACCAAGATGAATGCCAAGACGATCAGTACGCGGACGAATCTCCAGAAGATTTTTCGGATTCCGAATATGGATCCGTGTCAGGCTCCAGCCAGCTGAGTCCCAGCACCATGGAAGTACGCGATGCAAAACACCGCAGACGAGATGAGCGACGACTACAGCTAGATCTCACAAAGCACCAAGAACTCCTCATCGACAGCCAAAAGATCAATCAGAGCCTTAAGCGGTGTCTGAACTGGACAGAGGAGCTGATCAAGGAGGGTCGCCGTGCGCTCGAGTACCAGGTGCGCGTCAGCGAAGTGGAGATCGGCGGGCGCGTGCTGGTGCGGGACGGCGACGAGGACGATGATGGAGACGAAACGCACGCAGCCGTCGTTGTCGATTTTGGGCACGAGGACGACACACTCACTCGGCTCTCTTTTAATGGCAAGGGGCCGCAGGATCGTGATAGTGGCATAGACCTGCCCCCTGAGGGTAGCTAACGTCGCGCTCTGCACCGGCTACCCCATAATACCTGACTTGCTTCTGCAAGTCCTGTAAGCACATAACAACAATGTTAATCTCTGCGACGTTCGACGTCGCACCAACACCACACACACACCAACCCACGGTACCTTTTCCTCTTCTGTACAAATTTGCTCATCAACTCGGATGAGAGGACGGGACCAACATTGGGACCACCGTCGGCCATTCGATTTGACCATTGCATACATGGACAGGCGTTTATGCATTTCTTCTTCCTTTACACATATTCATAGCGGACTATTTAATGCATTGCCAGGACCTGGAACACGCGACACGATTGGTGCGTTTGGATGGGTTTCCATTGCGATGCTGTTGGACGCCAGGCTTTTTTTTTTCTTTTTCCCTCTGTCATGCTCGCCGGCCTTTTATGGTCGGTCGGAAGCTCAGTGGGCATACTTCTTGTCTATATCAACCGATTTTCTTATGTCATCTATCGCCAGAAACCATCATACACAGCAGACACCAACAAAAAGCGAACACGACAGCCTGTGGCGCCGCTCTCGTCTTTCAGATTTGATGTTTTTTTTATTGTGTACTACTAGATACCCCCGATTTAAGTTTTTGAATAATACTTTACACCAGATCAAGCAGAAAGGATATGTGTGTCTCTATGTACGAAATAACTTGAATTGGTCACACGTTGCAGGTGACGTGGAAGAGCAGATGACGCACCTCGATCTCCCAAAAATATGGAAGGGAATGCAGCAGAAATCGAGTCGCGGACTTGCCAGAACAGAAGATAATAGGACAGCCAGCACCGGATCACTATGTGGCCCCCCCAAGGTGAGTCTGCAATCACATGGAGGGATGTATCATGTATGCCATGGAGGGAGCAACGACGTAATGCTGGAGACTGTGTTGGTGGTATTGCGGTGTTGTGTGCGCAGTAAGTACTATGGTATTGTGTGCTTTTTTGCACCCAGAACTTTACTCGGTAGTTGTGCATAGAATTATAGATTAACTTTGCATCATACGGGAAATCAAATAATCACATTTTTTTTATTTTACACAGGCTTATTGCCAACTTTTCCTTGACCATAATAATTAACGCACTCTCTGGATTTCTCCTTGTACCCTATTCTAGGCATTCATTATTATAATCTAAATAGTCTATTCTAGTTAGTTTGTCGGTCTAGAAATCACTTTGGTTACCTGCGACCACGTCACCCTCCAAGACATTCTTACCCCGCCAAAAAAAAGAAAAAAAAAAACCCAATACCTAAAATATCTAGCCTACCTAAGGTATTGAGTAACTTGTGCTTTGTGTGCTGTGAATGGATGGATGATTGACTTGACAGGGGGTCTTTTCTTTACCTTAATTTTGCTTCTCCCCTTACGACGATTGACTTGGCGGCAGAACGGGTTTTCCCGTTGAATCATCATCACCTACCATCTACCCTATCTCACCTACTCGGCAACTTGCAGCCTGGTTATCTATCTGCCTAACTTGCCATCTACCTTGGTCAACCTCTCTACAAACATACAGTTCCCTGGGTAGACAGACACACATCCATCCATCCATCCATCCATCCCCCTTGACGCAGCATCGCGTCGTCACAGCCCTCGCCTCAACTACGCTACGCTTACCTCTCGGGCGCCGACCACCAACCCCCCTCAGACCTCACGCCCACAATGGTCGTCGACACCGCCTATTACGACACGCTCGGCGTGCAGCCGACGGCGACGGAGCTCGACATCAAAAAGGCCTACCGCAAGCTCGCCATCGTCCACCACCCGGACAAGAACCCAAACGACCCGACCGCCCACGAGAAGTTCCAGCAGATCGGCGAGGCCTACCAGGTCCTCTCGGACCCGGACCTGCGCAAGGCCTACGACAAGTACGGCAAGGACCACGCCAAGCCCACCGAGGGCTTCGCCGACCCGGCCGAGTTCTTCACCAGCATCTTTGGCGGCGACGCCTTTGTCGACTGGATCGGCGAGATCAGCCTCATGAAGGATCTGACTGCCACCATGGACATAACGCTCAACGAGGAGCAGCAGGCGGAGCAGGAGGCGGCGGCTGCGGCGGCGGCTGCTGGTGCTGCTGGTGGGGAGGGCACTGCGGCGACGGCGGCGGCGGCGGAAGGAGAGGTTCCCGTGACGCAAGAGAAGGAGGGTGCCAAGGCGGCCGCTGCAGACCACACCACCGGTGCGCCGGCACCACCGCCCCCAGTTATTGTCGAGGATGAGAAGGCGGCCGCGCCCGCGCCAGCTCCGGCAGCAGCAGCAGCAGCAGCAGCCCCGGCACCCAGCCCGTCGCCGACGCCATCCCGCACATCCACACCGGGCCCGTCCAAGCACTCGATCCCGCTGCGGCCGGCGCTGATGGACCGCCCCTCAGACGACGGCACCGCCGTCGGCGCGACGGAGGAGGAGAAGAACCTGCGCGCCAAGGGCAAGAAGGCGAGCCTGAGCAAGGAGCAGCGCGAGCAGCTGGCGGCGTACGAGCGGGAGCGGGCGCGGATCCGGCAGGAGCGGGTGGACACGCTGGCGCAGAAGCTGATCGGCCGCATCAGCGTGTGGACCGAGACGGACAAGGGGCCGGACGTGACGTCGGCCTTCAAGGAGAAGACGCGGCTCGAGGTCGAGAACCTCAAGATGGAGTCGTTCGGCCTCGACATACTGCACGCCATCGGGCAGACGTACGTGGCCAAGGCGACGTCGCTGCTGCGGAGCCAGAAGCTCTTTGGCATCGGCGGCTTCTTCAGCCGCATCAAGGACAAGGGCACTATCGTCAAGGAGACGTGGAACACCATCAGCTCCGCCATCGACGCGCAGCAGAGCATGGAGGAGATGGCGAGGGCCGAGGAGAAGGGCGGCGACGACTGGACGGACGAGAAGAAGATGGAGTACGAGAGGCGCGTCACGGGCAAGATCCTGACGGCGGCGTGGAGGGGCTCCAAGTTTGAGATACAGAGCGTGCTGCGCGAGGTTTGCGACGCTGTGCTGAACGACAAGAAGGTGCCGCTGGCCAAGAGGTTGGAGAGGGCGCAGGCGCTGCTGCTTGTTGGGGAGATTTGTGCCAAGGTAGGGTTTTTTATTTTTTTACCCTTTTTTTTTGTCTCTTCTCTGGTCTCTTTGGCTACCCACACACCGAAACGCTTTTTACTGACATAAACGTTGCCAAACCCTCCTCCTCCAAAACACAGGCCGCCCGGACTCCCGAAGAAGAGGGCGACTACATGGCCTTTGAGCAGCTCGTCGCCGAGGCGGCCATGAAGAAGGACAAGAAGGACAAGGAAAAGGCCGACGACAGCAAGACCAAGGGCGGCAAGAAGGACGACAAGACGGCCGCGGCCGAGGCGGCGGCGGCAAACGCGCCCAACGTGGTGCCGCCGCCCCAGGCTGGCAAGTCCTAGTTTGCTGCCCGCACGTCTCCCTAGGGGGAGGTCGAGCTTCAGCGAGGCATACTTTGATAGAGGGTGGATGGAGAGGGGAGGCTATCTGTAATACAAAGAGACGTCAGAGGGGGTGGTTGTTTCTATTCCGCGATTTAGACAGGCGACTGCGAGGGTAGGCCTAGATGTGATAGCGGGTTGGTGGTTTGTCCTTTTTTTTTTCTTCTTCTTCTTTTCGCTCTTCTTTTATACCGGGTTTTATTCATCCGTGTCCTGCCCTAGACTATTATTCCTTTTTTCTTTGTTTTTGTTCTCTTTCCCTGCCTATCTCTCTACTCTGGTCTTTGCTGGCCCAAATGTTACCCGTTTGATACCAACTGCATAATACCTCTGCCCCAGGCTGGCTTCTCCTAGTCTAGTTGATTTTTTGATGTGAAATGTGATGACGATCTGAGATTGATGACTGACGACCTGGGTTACGAAAACAAACGACTGGACTCTCTTGTGCCGAACAGGTTTTCTGTTCTCTGTGCTTTCCGACTCCTACAGGTAGCCAAGATCCTTTTCCAACAAGACGTTTTTTACTTATGCTTTCATTCTCTGGTCAAACCTTGGGCAACTCACCACCGTAACCGCAAACAAGAGTGTGTTTTTGGTTTTTTTTTTCTTGTGTTCCACCAGCAAACGCGTTTCCGGCTCCCTTAACTTTTTTTCCCCCTTCCAGTCTCGCCTTTACTGATGCTCTTCGAACCATGCACATCTCATCTCGACACAAGACCAACCGGACAGTAGGTAAACCTACATTTGTCAACCCAAAACCCCCGTTTTCCTCTTTTCAGATTCTCATCATCAGATTAACCACGCCCTAACCGAGTTGGGGTTTCTTCTTTTTATTTTATTTTTTCGTCTGATCTCTACTAATCCCGCTAACCTCACCAGTCACGCTGGCAAGGGGAAGCATGCTAGAGGCCCGGCGCCGCATTCCTAGCCACCTAGCCACAGTAAGTCAAGGCACAAGCCCCATCTCATCCCACAGTGATCAAAGAAAACACAGCCCGCCCCAGCCACAGAGGCTAGGTAGGTCAATGTAGTTCCAATGTGCGTCTGGCGAATCGTGTCCGGCTTCCCCTGAGGGTTATCTACCGTAAGCAATGATATCTCTACAACAAAGTCACTACAGTCCGGTATGGTGTAGGGGTTAGCATACCGCGTTTTCACCGCGGCGACTCGGGTTCGATTCCCGATATCGGAGTTCTTCACTATTTGTTCTTTTTTTGTCGTTTTTTTCCTTTGTTGCTCTCGCTCATATTGTCTTCTGTTTTGTATGGCCTTGAAAAAATAAACTGCCAGAGGGGGTTTTTTTTTTTTTGCTCAATAGATGTAAATATTCTTCAATATTTAGGAAACAAATACGGGCTCTCTCCCATTTGTCGTTGGCCAAGTAATCTTCTTCGACTTGTCCCTAATCACCGAAATAGGGCTCTCCATTTGTTGCTAACAAAGATGCACTTGATAATATGCACTGGATGTAGAGATCTCGGGATTTGACAAAAAAGACAAAATTTTCATCGCCTGGATTTTACCCAGACTTGGGACTCTAGAGCTTGTATTTACAATAAAGGCAAAAAGGGGAAACAACATTTTGGATCCATAGAAACCCGCCTGCCTGTTACGCCGTCGCCTCACCCGCTCCAAGGATGGAAAACAATCACTCCCCTCCTCGATGTCAGTAGTCTATCCCAATGCAAACAGTATAGGGAAAACGAGTCCCAAAGAAAGATGCAAGACGTAAGAAAAAAAACAGAAAAAAAAAGAGTGAATAAACATAGAGACAGAGGTTTAACAAAAAGTATAGCGTTTCGGTCTTTGGTAACATGAAGAAATCTGCCTAGTTTGCCCGCTTTGTTTCCTGTTGTCATGTTGTGCATGATAACATACAAAAACTTTGAAAATTACTAAGAAATGATATAATAGGGATGAGAAAAAGCCGATGACGAAACAAGAGGGTGCCTAAAACACCAAAAGTAAGAGTACCGGGGTATCGAGCAGTAAAAAGGTTATAGTAACACATGGGAGAGTAAGAAGGGGTGTTACAAGTATTAGGTGACGGGGACAAAGAAAGAATACAGCAGAGGAGATCATTTCGCCATCATCGAGGCCCTCTCAAGGAATCTCCACCTCCCTCGCGACGAGGCCAAAGATCCAGTTGGCCTCGGCCGCGCTGGCGCACTGGAAGCACCACTTCTTGACGCGTCCGCTCAGCCCGCCCTCGGCCGGCGCGCTGCCGATGCGGTTCTGCTCGTCCCGCAGGTCCTCCCACACGTTGAGGATGATGCCGCGCGTGCCCAGCATGCTGAAGCAGCGGCTGCCGAGCACGACGTCGAGTACGATCCTTGCCGGCGCGGCTCCCGATCCTCCTGTCGCAGCGTCGTCGCTGATGCTGGGCCTCGGCAGGAGCCCCGACCTCTTGGGCGCCTGCGTCACCAGGATCCGCTTCTCCATGCCGTGGTAGACGCGTAGCTCCTGCCTCACGCCGGGCGGCGGGCGCGATATCGACAGCAGGCAGTTGCCGTTGTCTTCCCATTTGTTTGCCGAGACGAGGAGGTGGCACCGGATGCGGATGTCGGTCGTGCCGCCGCCGGCCTGGATGAGGCGGTTCGTCGGCGACGACGCCAGGCTGACGCTGGGCGACCGCGAGGGCGTATTGTTGGCGTCCCTGCCCGAGGACGACGACGTGTACATCGACGCCGGGCCCGCGGCGCTGCCCGACCTGCTGCTCTCCCTCTGCTGCTGCTGCAGCGTCGACTTGTCAATGTTGAAGGCGGATGCGGTCCCGCCCGTCAGCCGCTTGAGGAAGCTCGAGGCCGAGATAGAGATGCCAGAGGACCCGCTGCCGCTCTGCTGGCTCTGGCTGGGCGCCCGCGTCGACGCGCGGTAGCTGTTCTTGCGCCCGAACCAGGACCGCCTGCCGCTCCCGCTCGCGCTGGTCGCAGCCTGGTGGCCGTGGGCATGGGCCTGGCCGAACGACCTGAAGCGCGCCTCCTCCTCGAGGGCCTTGAACTTGGCATTGTTCATGCGCGACTGGTGCACCGCCGTGTACAGGTGCTCGAGGTGCATGGGGGAGGCCGCGCGGAAGCGAAAGATGATGCCGTCGATGCCGCTCAGCTTCGAGTAGGAGCGCACCGGGGACCGGATCTCGAGGTCGATGGCAGTGCTCTTCCTGATCATGACCAGCGGCGTCAGGTCGAGCGCGATCAGGGGCACGTCGGTGCCGGCGTCTGTATTTCCGAGCATCTCGGAGCCCACGGGACGGTCGATGGATGCTGGGTGCACCTCGAGCAGGCCTTGGGTGATGGTGACGCAGCACGTGTCCGAACGGACGTCCTTCCACCTGGCGCGCTTGTTGGACCAGTAGGATATTGTGGCCATGGCCTTGGTCGAATTTTCTTCCACCATATCGGGACCTCGGAGGTCTGCCTGAGACGCCGAGGCCGATGGTGTGATGCTGTCATCGGACAGAACGGACATGCTGGGGTTGAAGTTGAATTTCGGCTTTTTGATGCTGATGCCAGGCTCGGTCTCGGGGACTTCCTCGTCTTCGAGCTCATCGCTCGAGGACAGTGAGTCTGAGTAGCAAGACTCGGAGTCGGAGTCTTGATCGTCCTCTGACGACTCCGATGATATATCTGACGGTCGATACTCGTGCTTGAGAGGAGACGAGCCATGGCGCTTGACGCGAGAAGGTTGAGGTAGCTCCACAGTAACGGGCTTCTTCTTCGGGATGATCCTGTGGACTGGAGGTGGCGGAGCGCCATCGTCGCGATACGGGCTCGTTTCTGCCGACTTGTTGCGGCCTTCACGATCGAACTCGGGTGAGGGGGTGTAGGTGGATTGTGTTGGCGTCCGGTCCGAGTCGGGTGAGTAGTTGCCGCTTGGTGATCGGGTGGGCGTGTTGGGAGCTGTGGACACGGTGCGGTGGTGATAGCGGCTTGGTGTGTGTGGCGACCCGTCTCTGAGTGCCGAGGAGGGTGTGCGGTTCACCTTGCCTGCGCCTACAGGGACTTCGACCTCGCCAGAGATAGGTGATCTGGTGTGTTGTACAGGTACGAGATCCGCAATCGACGCTGCCGGTGGTGCAGGAGGCCGAGGTGAAGTGCCAAGCATGTCAAGCCAGTCCGAAATTGCATCGTCGTACTCGGTTGTCAGGTTCAGGAGCTCGTACCAGTCGTAATGCTCATGCATCCCACGGACCATGACAACGAGCTTCCCCCGACCATCGCCACGTCGAGCTGAGACGTTCTCCGAGGCGATTGGGGCAAAAAGTAGATATTGAACCCCGGTAGGGCCGCTCTCCCTGATTAATAGGTCCCCCTTATCCGAAGGGTCTGAAAGCTTGTCCCTGTAGATGAGCTCGACCTGGCATTCGAGTCGTTGACCATTCGAATGGGCCAGGTCGAGCGAGAAGACGTCTTTGGAGTTGACCTCGCGCGTCTTGTCGATACAGACCCCGTCGAGGGGCCGCAGCGTCCTCAGGTCCCGTGCGCGGCTGGTGTCTGTGTTTGAGGCATCATCGTTCGTCTTGCGAGCCTGCTCTTCGCGATGCCGACGCTGCGCCTTGACCTGCAGACTCGCAAATCTGTCGACGACGTGGTCCGGCACGATGTCGCTGCCTAGAACGTGGTTCAGTCCCTTGCTCAGCTTGAGGAGCCACTTGGCGCGGATGAGGGGCCGCTTGAGCAGGTGGGCTACGTCCACCCGGTCACCGTTGTCATTGATGACGTCGCCCTCGGCGTTGCGCGGTAGCGCATTCACGAGTGAGTCTTCCTCGTCCCTCTTGCCAGCGGCCGGCGCCAGGTTGACGATCAGGTCCTGGAAGCAAAGACGCCACACGTCGAAATAGGCGCTGTATATAGGCACGATCCTCTCCAGCCAGGCGGCCACCAGGTTGGGATCGGTGTAAGGGATCGCCTTGTGGTGGTTGTTGATCCTCTCCAAGGCCACTCCCATTGACACAACCGCCTTCTCGGCTGCATCGGACGCGGCTTGTCCATGGCCCTCGTTGCCAAAGGCCGAGCCAAAGAGGTCCGCGATGATCTTTGTGTCGCGGCGGACGACTTCCTTGAGAAGTACAGGAATGACGCCGTCGACTATAGTCTTCAGCTCGCGCTGGTAAAAGTTTTCATCCTCGATGAATTCGTGCAGCAGATCGTCCAGAGTCGCATTTTCAAGCTTGCTCGTCTTTCTCCGCAGACTTCTGGCAATTCTCACACTCGGTGCTCTGGTAGGCGCACCCGTAGCTTCTGGCAGTGAAAGCACCGAGACCAGGTCGGAGTGTTTCGTTAGCCGCCTCTTGACGGTGGATCTCCGCCTGGTTGCTGATGACGATGCACCTGTGGTTTTTGTCAAGTCCGAAGACTGTGTGACTGTTGTTTCTGACAGCACACTAGACACCTGGGATTGCTCTCCCCTGGAGGAGTTCTCCATGGAAATGATGGTGGACAACTCGTGTAGCCCGTTTGTTGGTGGCTTGCGTCGAGACAAAGCAGCTGCTAGGGCTAGAGGCGCAGTGCGTTCAATGTCGTACTTTCTAGAAGCGCTTGGCGATCGTGATCTGCGCGAGCCCGATGACCTCCTCCGATCATCCCGAGACTCGCGGCTAGCTTGGAAGCTGCTCTCGGAGGAGCCATCATCGGAAGGCTCCGGTGCTGGTTCCGGCAGCTTTTCTTTCTCAAAGCTGGCATACCTCATGGGTGAAATGACGTGACCACTCGACTCTCCCCGGAAAGCTTCTTTGAGTGCTTCCCTGAACGGTTTCTTCGGAGTCGGTTTCGGCCCTGGTTTGAGGGGCGACGACATGCCCCTTGTAGCTCCGCTCCGCTTGAGGCCTGCTGGTGGCGTGCTAGGGGTTGTCTCCCTCTGTGGTGTCCTTTCGACGGTGATGGTGATGGGTTTCGGATCTGTGTTCTCCTGATCCTCGCTCTCCGTGACTGACACGGCCTTTGCGTGAACCGGAGAGGTCGCCTCAGCTTTCTCCGCTTCCTTTTTCTTGCTCGAGACCGAGCGTCTCCTCGCCGCCTTCTTCCATTCGTCTTCAACGTCCTCCTTTTCGAACTTGGGGGACTCGACGAACGGGTCCACCGTAGTGTTTAGCCATTTCTCGATACTGGGTGGTTGGTTTGTCGCCGGCTTCGGGGGTTCGGGGGCGGCGACTGTCTGGGTGATGATCTTCTTGCCCTCGTTCACCACCTTCTTGAAGACGTTGCTGGCTTTGAAGCTTGGCGATCTGACTTGCTTTGGCCTCTGCGTCCTCTTGCCGTCGCCGCGGATGGGGAGATCCAGCTCGCTGAAGGCGGAGTATCCGAATGGGATGTCGGCGAGGGATTTTGCCGGTACGCTGGACGGAAGATCGGAATTGTCGTCTCCGCTGTAGGACCGCTCATCTGACAGGTCCTCTGTGCGCGTGGTGCCGGTCACGTCCGTGGTGCCAGTGGTACCGGTGGTACCTGTAGTACCCGTCAGGTATGACGTGCCAGTGGCCTGCGTGGCCTCGGTGGCCTCTGTTGTCTGCGTCGTCTGTGTCGTCTCTGTGATTTCTGTCGGTGCAGGCTTGCTGTGCTTTGTCCTTGGCGGACTCCTGCGGCTGGGTTTCTTGGTGGGAGTGTCTGGAATGGATTGTGTCTCCACCTCGGAAGGCAAGACGGTCGAGCAGGATCGGTCGCGCCGCGCACTGGCAACTCTCTGCCCGCGCTCTCCCGATGGGCGTATGGATCTAGAACGGGGGCGTTCCTCTGTGAGTTCCGAGCTCTTGGCCCGTATCGGCCTCACTCTGATGCCATCGTCTGGTAGTGTTAATGTCGATGGCGTTGTCTTGACTGTGCTCTCGTCATCTTCCTGCGGCTTCCTAGATTTCGAACGGATCGGCCGCACACGAATGCCATCATCGTCCAGAGACCTTCCGCTACTTCTCCCGGTCGTTCTCCAGCTGACGGCATCTCCTTCGGACTTTCTGGACATCGTCGACCGCACTCGGATGCCATCATCTTCTGTGGCTCTCGAGCTGCTCACCGCGCTGGTATCGTCCTCCTCGACCTCGATCGCATCGCCAGACTTTGAGTAGTACTTTTTTGTTTTACTGGGCGTCTCCATGGGCTCGATCCTCGCGGCCCAATCGGCAATCTTGCTGTTCACCGGCGGATTTTGAACGGTTTTTTGCAAAAAGTTTTTCGGTATTGGTGACGGCCCGCCTCCCGCCTTCATCCTGACAGCCCTCGAGCCCGGAGGACTCCTCCTCCTCCGCTTCATCCAGTTGTCGTCGCTAACGATCCTCTTCTTTGGCGGAGATTTTGCGCCCGGGGCAGCCGCCGCCGCCTCTTCTTTGCGGTCGCTGCCCTCACCTTGACTCGTAGTCTCGACCACGATGTGCTTGGCCGAGCTCTTCCTCCGCTGCTTCTCCTGCTTCCTGAACTTGATCCGCTGCCTGTCCTCCTCGGTCACGCTCTTGTCGTCCACGTTGAATGCGACGTCGGTGGGCTCGCTGGCCGCGTCTTCCGGGTCGCCGGTGGCCATGGCGGCGGCGTTGTTCTTCTGCCACTTTTGCACGCGGTCGCGGACGCCGCCCGGGGGCTGCAGCCTGTTGACGGCGGCCTCGCGCATCTCCTTCTTGATCTCGGCGCGGACGGCCATGGAGTCGAGGCGCTGCTGGCGCTGGGCGGCGACGCGGGCGGGCGACTGGCGGCCGAGCAGGAAGTCGGTCAGCAGCGTGGGCTGGGGCTTGAGGGTCGCCGAGCGCTGGCGGTTGGCGCGGGCGGGACCGCCGGCGGCGGTGGTGGTCACGATGATGGGGACGCTCTGCGGCGTGCCGCCGGTGGAGACGCCGCGACGGTGGCCGCTGGGGGTCTTGGGAGCGGCGGCATCTTTGTCCTGGCTGGAAGAGTTGGAAGCTGTGGCGGCGGGGGCGGCGACATCGGGCGAGGGCTGGTCATCGGGTGGTTGCTTCGGGTCGGGCATGGTCTGGGCAGGTTTGCGGAGGTCACTTGTCTAGTTTGGCGACTCCATGCCCGAACTACATGGCTGACGTCAACTAGGCAAAGCTGTTCGCTTCTTCTTTTTCGTGATCATAGCCTTGCAGTCGCGGTGTGGTTGAGGGGCGATCTGATATGTTGAGTTGAGCGAGACAATTCGAAAGAGAACCTAAAGCTACCTGGGTAAGGTACCTAGGTAGACAAGCTAACGCCAGGATAGGAATCGAGGGGGGAAGATCAGATCACATCAACAGATCTGGATAGGATGACAAGACAAGGTGTTGTTGTTTTTAGGACGTTACTTTGTAGGTTCGGGTGCCGTACAGTATGCAATTCTCAATCAATTAATTAACTATCAATCACATGAAGTTGCGCTCCGGGCGGGCTGAACTGGGCTGACGGGATGGTCGTTGTACAGGGCAACCAAAAGACAGTGGGCGAGGCTCCACTTGGCGACGAGTAATGAAGTCAACAACATACCTAGGTGAACATGAAGGCCGCGAGGGTTTATTGAATGTAAGGAATTAGTAATTATCCTCTTGGTCTTTTAAATCTTGTCTTTATCTTTGTTTCTGTATGTTTTTTTCGTTTATGAATCTATATTTTGATGGTAAAGCCGGTGAGCGAACAAGTGTCTGCAAAAGAATGACAAAGAAGCAACATGGGGCCGGATAGCAACGCACAAGCAATGACGATCTGACTGCATCGTCCCACAAAACAACACAACACAACCGATACAACCTTGGTTTCCACAAAGACAGCCATGCTCCGAGCAAAAGAGATCCGAGCTGTTGGAGCGTACAAAGAAAGAGGCGAGCGAGGCCTAAACAAAATGTAAAAATGGCATATAACTATTGTTTTGCTGGTTGCCGCAAACTTGTGCCGGGACTCAACTCCATTTACTAGAATCCCGTCGGCCGGTGACGTTGCGATGTCAACAAAAAAACAAAACAAAGCAAAGATATCCCATCCCACCCCATCCCATCCCATCCCATCCCATCCCTCGACACGACATCTATTCAATGGATCGGACGGACGGACATGGGACACGAC
>JASAOQ010000770.1:4122-42515 GCA_031306065.1 Pseudopyricularia cyperi | reverse complement strand
CTTGGGTATTATGCAGTGGACAGAAGAAGAGAACGCCAGCTACCAACAAGCACACACACTTCCCCCCCTCCCCATACCCGAAGCAACAGATACAGTTCCAGCCACCCGTTGCTTCTTTCCCACCCACCGCTTGGCACAAAACAAATCCCCTCCCAAGAGTCATTCCCAAGACCGCCACTTTGACGAAGTGGCTTCCCGAAAGAGCGTGGCTCGTGATACTGTGTACCGATAGAATGTACCCCCCTTTCCTGGGGGGCCACTCGAAGGATATTGTGACGTACCTAGTCCATAAAGACAGGAACCATCTCCCTGGGGAGGGGTGAGCACAATCCTTGAGACCTTTTGACAATGAGCCCATCAAGCCCGGTGGTCAGAAAGAAAAACACCCGAGACGGGGCTGTCGAGATGCCCGCCTTGGAGAAAACTGGCGGTGAATAGGACATGCCTAACCAAGACAGAAAAGCCACCAAGGCGGCGGCGACCAAGAAACAAAAAAATAAGGGGGTCGGGCGGTGGTAGGCTCGGGACGTAAACGACGATCAGAAAAGCCTCGTCAACATCCCGTTCCCCCGTTGCGCCATGGCCCAGAACCATCGGCGGGAGGGGGGGGCCTGGAGTGCGCTCTACTGGTTCGCCTTGGGGGGGTGCAACCACGGCATACACAGTAGGTAAGTGTTCTGGCTGTCAGTTAGCCTTCAAGCCACAGCAGCAAACCTTTCGGGCCCTTCTTTGAGGGGCAAGTTTTCTTCTTGTCTGCCTCCCTCCCATGTTTGCCCACTGTGGCTTGATGTAAAAAAGGTCTGCTTAACCTTCACCGCCCCTACCGTGGGAAGGGGTCCAAAGTAGCGGAAACCCGAAGGTTGTCCTTTCAGCCCCAGGCGACGGAGCGGCACGAAGGAAGGGGGAACCCAAAGAGGCCGAGGCCGTGTAATCGTACGTTTTTTTTGGTATCCTTTGCTGAAAGGGGCCGCCGCGCCCTCCCTTTGGATCGCAGACCGAGCCGGCCCCAGCCACGCCTTACAAGCCCCAACCGTGCCCTGTGGGCTTGGTTTCCTTGTTTTCTTGGATTGGTTCCTTCAGCGCAAGTAAACAACGAGACAGGAAGATTTCCTTGGCCCGCCACTTCCAAGCGGCCATCAGCCTAGGAGGAAAGGGGTCACCGCAAGGCTTGAGAGACAAGAGTCTAAAAAAAAACACTAGGGCCCGTCCGCACTTGTGGACGGGAACTCCCCATTGGTGACCAGTGCGGTCATGCAAAAGATATACGAGAGCCATTAGCCTGGTTTTTTGATCGTACGATGTACGTCACAGTCTCGAGACTAAGAGAAACCATAACTCGCCGTTGGCTTTGTCTCCTGCAGAGCAAGTCCTAGAATCGGAGGGATGTAGAGGTAGAGAGACACGGAAACAGAGAGAACAAGCTAGGATGTCAGACCAGTTCATCACGAGAAGAAACTGCGCTTACAGTCGGGTCCTTGCTTACTCAGTAAGAGGCATTCAAGACCTTATCTTGTGACGGTGGTGGTGAGGATGGCAGGTTGGTCCAGTAGGCGCCAATGTTCGAGGTAGCCTTGAGCCGAGGGAAGACTTGATATCGTTATTTCATCTGCCATTTTTGTATGTGTGATACTCCCTCCGGCCACATGAAGGTCTCGGGAGTCACAAGTAGCTGTCAAGTGTCACCCAAAATAAACTCAATAGGTAGATGCCTTTGATATCGCGGAGTTTTCAGTCTCGGAGCCAAAGCCGTTCCACTAACAAAACATACAGCAACGAATCTGCTCAGAGCTACATGCGGCAACAGTCCCTTGTGCAACATGTGCCCAAGCACGCGACTGCCTCGCCCCGTAGTCGCCGACAATCAACGTAGCGCCTGAAACATGCGGTGCGAAACTTGTTGCTCTCAAGTTCACTCGAGGCGAAAGCACAAAGCCGAGCCATTGCCCAAAGCAAGAGCCAGACATGACAGCCCTCCCCAGCTCTACGAGACTGTGCGGTCTTGATATATATAAAATGAGTCACGAACTGGATTCGGTTATATCGGGACATGATCAGGCCACCACCGGAGTTTCAGAACCGATTTTTTATTCGATTCCACAGCCCGAGTATCCCCAAATCCGAGGGGACCTCAGGGCTGGGTACAGCCTGATAGGCAGTCTACTAAGGGATCAGCTACCTAAATTATCCCAAACCCTTTTGCACATGCCCATATCTGGGTATGCCAAATAGCCCTCCACGTGTATACTATCGAAAGAAGACGGACGATGTTTTCCCATCGTTGCCGTTAGAAAGGAGAGAAGAAGAAAAGAAAAAAAGAGTTGAAAAGAATGGAGAAAGGGAAAAATGCCGTTGAAGCTTGAGCATTCCCTCAGTAAAAACACCAAAATATCCCATCCCCAGACAGTAAAGCTGCAGTCAAGCAGGCCCCTCAGAAGCCGAGGGCCTTGTTGAAGGCGGCGGCGGTCGAGGCGTCCTTGGTTCCAAGCTTGGCCACGAGGGCCTGTGCGGTCTTGCACTTGGCCTTGGCGGCTGCGTTTGCGCCGCAGACGTTGGTCAGCTGGTCGCAGACCTTTTTGGTGATGATGTTTGGGTTGAAGGCATCCTCCTGCCCCTGTGCGACGAGGGGGTCTACGGGCAAGAAGGTTTCCTCCGTGGCCTTTTTTTTTGTTGTTGGTTGAAAAGAATCACAATGTCAGTCAAACTTGTTTATATGTCTCGGGAGCAAAACAGAGGGATCGATGATGGGCTTTTGGTGCCGGGGGAGTTGGGAAGATAAAAAAGAGTTCTCACCTTGCGGCCTGGACGTCCGGCCTTGATGTCGATGGTCGGGTTGCACTTGCCAAAGTTGGCAGCACCCGAGTCGGCAGCGTTGGCGTTGGCGTTGGCGTTGGCGCGAACCTCGAGCTGTTGGGGGCCCGGGACGGCTGCCGCCGAGACGATGGTGGCCAAGAGGGCGATGATGATGGTCTTGGACTGCATTTTGGCGGTTTTTGTTTTTGGGTGGTCGTAAGGTAAGTGTGGATGTAAGATGATTGAAAAGGAAAGTATTGAAAGAAGTAGTTTTCTGAGAAAGAATGTAAGAAAGGTCCGCAGGACTTGTGTTGGTTAGGACAGAAAAGACAGCAAGAGATCAACTCTTTAAGCAAATGAAAGAAAGTGAAGGTGGTTGTTGGGTTGGTAGATGCTGGATGGAAGAGAGAAGCCGAGGAGGTCAGTTGAGGCACGGCAAGCCGGCTTTTATATACCTACCCATTCAACCAACCTCTCACACTTGGATTAGGTGGATTGCGCGGCAAAAGGCTTCGTACCCAAGGCCTGCCACATCGTACAAGCAGTAGATCCATAGCCCATCATTATTGATCAGGCCCCGTCCCATGCTCCACGAGAGGAGGATCCGGCCATGACCTCTCCCTGAACAAAAATAACGTTATGGTGGCAGCCGAGCCGAGCTGTTGACCAAGACAAGGTAAATTCTGCTACATGGGATGGCAGAAGCAGCCGCAGGCATGTCATCCCAGTCCTGCTGGCGACGCCGTGGGTTTGAATGGGGCAACCCCCTGATATTTCTCTGATGTACAGCGGGGCGACGCGAGAGAGAAGGCTGCTTGCACCATGCTTTGGGAAAGCATGAGAATACCTTAGGTACTCTGACATACTGCCGTCCTTTCTTTGTTTTGGGGGAGGCTCCCCGCTCACATGATGCTAGACAGGACAGGGAGGACCTCTGTCGCGTGTTTGCATTGACGATCTGGGTCGACAGGCCGAGGACTTTCCTCTGTGGGCAACGAACAGACACAGCTCTCTCAAGTCCATGATTCTCGCCATACTGCTTGGGACAAAGAAGAGTACGCGGTCTGGACCGGATGAGACGACACAGCAAAAAGATCAGAGACGGACACAAGGGTTGGATCTACAGAGGCCTGCCGCCAAACGCTTACGAGGGCATGTGGTACCATATCACGCGAATGCAACATAAAAGGATGCGTTGAAGATGGGGACCTTTTTTTCGGTAGAAACAACAAGATCCCGAATCTCAGATTTCAAAAAAAGCTTGTCTTTGCGTTTTGGCTAGTCAGTCACAGCCCTGCTTTGCTTCGGCCGATAGGTCTCCCCCCAATTTCCAACCCCTGAAACGAATTAAATCCCACAAGAACCAGGAGACAAAATGATATATGTGTGCCCGCTAGCTGAACAGAAAAACGTGGCCCTGGGTCAGGGCCTGAGAGGCTTCGACATGCCGAGCTAGTCAGTTTCATCGCGATCTGTCTTGTCTGATGATGTTTGTCAAGGTGGCATATGCCCCGAACAACCAGTGGGGGCGCCGGAAGCAACAGCCCGTAGCAGCCAAAACTTGTTCAGACGATGGGGAGTATGGACGAGTATACAACGTCCACAAATCGTCGAGACCACGGCTGTTTGATCGTCCGGACTTGGGACGAAAGAACACGCAACCTCGGTGGGCAAGAAGCTTAAACACCCTCTTCTCTGCGGCATGGAAAAGCTACGGACGATCAAACCTAGAGCATTGATCAGCAATGAAAGACCAGGACATCTTAAGATTGGCCTGCTTACATATTCGCATCTTTTAGTAGCCCTTCGTTCCACCCGCTGAAGTCTCAGGGTGGTCATCCACAGAACAAACACCGTAGCATCAGTGGAAGAATACCATATATCATGATGGTATTGAGAACCCCGCGGGGGAAACCCTGCGTTCGTCGTTCACCTAGAATCGAATTAGAAACACATTTCCCCAATTGTCGCCCTTTGCACGTCGAGAGGACGCGAAGCTCGCGTGTCAGGAGACAAGCAATCGTTTCCAGTGACTCGGTAAGCCCTGGGCGAACACCATACCCGAGATCCCAAAGGCAGCACCGGCATTTATACCATTCACTCCTTTTGTTGCAGGCAGCAGCAGGCTAACACACATGTGCCGCTTCTTCAGTGCCAAGTGACTGATGCCGGCTTGCATCAAACTCCAGGAACCCCAACCAACGTAGCAAACGTCATCGTCCTTCTCCCATAAGCGCAACTGAAGGCCTCGCTCCCAGTTGTCCGGGAAGAAGCAAGCGTACGCCCAGTCACACAGCAACCTTGACAGACGCGTGTCCGGGTCAATGAAGACGTCAGTGGCGACAGCACTCTACCCTGCCGCTGCTGCTGACGACAATGATGATTTACAGGCAGCGGCAGTGCCCTCCCAGTCGTTCCCGGCGAGGAGATAGCAAAAGTCGTCGTCCTCAAGCCTTGGGGTCGGGCAAGTCGTTGTGTTGTATCCGGGGAGCCCACACCAAGTCTTTGCTTCGTACCTCCCAGAAAACGTTTCCTTGCGTACCCCAGGACACGTGGATTGACACCCCGAATTTAATCCGACCGAGACCTCGCGAGGACTTCGACATTCACTCGACGAGGCTGGCCTCATACGTTGGTCCGGGTACACTACCGCAACAAATCCCCTCCCCCGCGCTTTTCCGCGGATGTATCAGTCAGGTAATGCACTGATAGCGAGTCAATCGTGGTCGGTCATTTGGTGCCGAATATCAGACGAACCCCAGCATGGCATATCCTCCCGAGGTTTGTATGGACGTCTCGATGGCCAACAGTAATAAGAAATGCAGCACTCCAGCGTAGCAGGACAAAGGCCACGCCGAGGTTTGGGGGTAGTTGGCCCCAAAGCCCCGAGAAGCCCCTATGTCTAATCATGTTACCATTGGCCATTGGGCCAAAAGGCAGCAAGGTGACTGCTCGCCGCTAAGAGTCTCACCAGATCTCGCAATACGCAAGAATAGAGCGCAGGCCCTGGGACACATCACAATCGCTTCGTTCACTTTCAGCCAGTGGGCATAAGGATGATTTTGATATTAACAGTAAAAAAGAGCAGCAGTGTTGACCGGGGTAGCCAATCACAAGACAAAGAGCACCGGCAGGCGTCGCCTCCAAAGAGGATAATAGGGTGGATATGGTGTGTGTTGAGGGGTTTTTTTTCTTTTTGTTTTGGGGTGTTTGAATCTTGATTTGAGAACAGAGATCCTTCTTTTTTTGTGGCTTTGGTTTTTGGTATAAAGACAAGATATTACTGAGATGGAAACAGAATGCAATACAGGCAAGGAAAGAGGTAGTTCGGTTCATCAACGTCGTGTAGAATCGTTCGGTATGATCTGTGTGTTGAAAGCGGTCATGACAATGAAAAGGAAATATCCTCGAGGAGAGGCGAGTACAGACAGACGTAGCTAAAAGAGCGGTTGGTTTTTTGAAATGGAAGAGAGCGAGTGACAGTTGGTTGGGTGAATGGAATAAACGAGAGTCGAGAAGTTTGCCAGAGCAGACAAATTGAGGGTGATACAAGCAAAGAAAATAGTTGCACATAGAGCAACAGAGTAATCGGGTATGCTTCAAAGAAAGCTTCCGATTACGTTCGGGACTTGACAGTACCCGAAGGGGTCGAGACAGTCAACTGAGGGCCGTGCGAATGGCTGTGTGATGCGTGCAATCCCCTCTTATGGAGAGTTCCCACATCATGTTTGCCGTCACAGCAGGCACGTACGTTCTCGAGCCTTGCCGACTCGCGGTCTTGAGCCTCGTACATCATCCTCAAGTCCTCTGCACTGTCGTGCACCTCGCCAGCCTCGTAAATGGTACTCCGCGGGTGGTGGACGGCACCCGCACTACGGCTCCTGAGACTGCCAAAGGTACCAGACATGTGGCTCGACCTGAAGTACCCGCTGAGGCGACCCATCGTCCCCACGGTCGGCCGCTGAGGTGTCTCTTTCTTAGGCGTCTTGGTCAGCGTCGGCACATCGAACGCGCCACTGTAGGGAGCGGGCGTCTCGTTGCGAGTCGTCCGGGAGTTGTAAGAGGAGAGCGATGGCGGGGCACGCGGTGTGTTAGCCCGAGTGCCTTCAGCGGCGCGATGGCCATACTGCGGGTTGAATTCGTCGACGTCCTCACTCGTAATGTGCTCGGCCATCGACTCCGTGTCGACCTGGCCCTCGGTCTCGGTACGGAGCAACAGGTACGAGAGCGCGTTGAACCAAGTCTCGTGCCGCTGGCCAGTAGGGCAGGTTAGCTTGATGGCGCGTCCGGGCGATAGGATCGTCAAGCTCTTGCGGTGAAGGCCTGGCGGCATTGGGTTATCGTCGGTGGAGACCCGTACGGCTTCGATGGGTACGCTCTTGATGCGTGCCTCGGTACGGCCGATTGTTTGGGGGTCCTTGTCGCTCCAGTAGAGAGTCCGGGTGTAGGGGTGGACCCAGAAGTAGCGGCGATGCCGGTTCTCGGAGAAGTCGCCACGTCCAGCCTTGCGGGTGTACTTCCACAAGTACTCGCCAATCATTGTCTGCGTGATAGCCTGGATCATGCGAGGATCCGTGTTGGGCCCGAAGCCATGTTGTGGAACGCCCACAGACATTCCGTTTTGCATGTTGAACCTGGCGTCGATCTCCGAGACAAAGGACGAGATGGATGAATGTCTGCTGTGGGAAGTGATCCGCGTAGGAGATTGGACCTCTGCGGTGCCGAAAGACGAGCCGGCCCTGACTGGTCTTGGGGTAGTGGTGCCCCGTCCGCCAGAGGCAACAGACGCGGGTGACATTGGCCTCTTAGAGCCGTTGGGCGTCCGGGGCTGTTGCGGGTTCTTGTATGCCGATGCCGGCAGCAGGGGAGGGCCCATGTTGGTGATGGTACCAACGCCGCCTTGCGATGAGCCTGTGCGCGCTGCCTGAATGGCCTCCTTGTGGTTCGGCGGCAGCGGCGGAAGGTTATGTGAGTGAATCGATGCGTGCCCGCTTGCGGCGCTGCCGGGCCGCCGTCCCATACCCGGGTCAACGTCAATCTCGGCGGGCTTGACCTTGTAGTGAATGACGCTGCTAAGGCTCTCTTGCGACCTCCTAGTGCGGACAGTTCCTGGCGTGCCGAAGCTGGTTCCAAACGATTCTTGCTTGTGGTGGCTGAACAGAGGGCTGGTTGGGGTGCTGGCCTTGGCCTTCAGGGCCATAATCTGGTCAATGGCCTCTGCAGTGAGGGATGTCTGGGCACCTTGATCAGAGGTTGACACAGTCGGTTTGCGAACCTGCTTGGTGTTGACGTTGGACGATAGCTCCTTGAGGGGTCTTTGGGATTCGGGTGTCCCGGCGCTGGGAGAGGCACTCGGCGACTGACGTGTCTCGTCCTCGGCAATGATCGGGGTCGAAGGCTCCTTGCCCTTGCCCTTACCACGGCCTATAGCAAAGACACCATCCAGCGGGGTGATAGGCCGGTCGTCGTCGCGGGGGAGGATAAAACCGTTGCGCTTGGGGCTACGGGGTGACACTGGTTCTGTGTCCAAATTAGTCGTGATACCAGAGTACCCAAGTGGTGCCATGGAACGCAGTCGCTTGGCGGGAGGTTCGATTGGCTCTACATGCTCTGCCGAAATTGACGACAGAGAAAGCGCGGCCTGCACCGGTTCCGGCATGCTGATGGGCTCGACATGCTCAGCAGCAATGACCGAGATTGAGAAGTCGGGTTGAATGGTAGCCAGGGGCTCTACAACCTCTGTAGCGATTGTGGACATTGAAAGAGTAGGCTCAACAGGCGCAATAGGCTCAATGAGCTCTGCTGCAATCGCCGAGATCGAAAGGGTGGGAGGAGGAATTTCCCGCTCGGCCACGGGTGCCACTGTTTCGCCGCAGATGGACGAGAGTGCAAGCACAGGGGCAATCGGAGCCACAGGCTGTACTGCCTCACCGGCGATGGACGAGAAAGACAAGGGCTCAGGCTCCGGAAGCACAACCTCAGACTCGACAGGTTCGACAGGAGGCAGATCAAGCTGGGTTTGGATGGGCGAGAATTCCAGGCTGACCGGAGTAGGCAAAGACTCAATCGGATCTTCGGCCGGCTCCGTGTGGTCTTTGACGATAGCGCCAAGAGCAAGGATGTCACGTGACTCAGTCAAAGGTTCGACTTCAGGCGCAGCAACGGGCTCGACCCCGAGTGATGCAATAGTCGACAGGCTGAGGGCCGGAGGAGCGGCCCGTTCCACCTCTGGCTCGCTGAACGGCTCCACAGATTCAACCAAGACGATGGAGGACAGAGCCAAGGCAGGGGGTAGCACCTCGGGTTCGCTGATGGGCTCAACGGATTCGACCAAGATGGAGGAAATGGCCAGGGCGGGAAGTGGCACCTCGGGCTCGCTTTGTGGCTCAATGTGCTCGGATTGGATGTCGGACCAATTGAGAGGGGGAGGTACCACCTCAGGTTCAGCAATGGGCTCAATACCCTCTGCCACCATGGCGGAAATGCTCAAAGCAGGTGGGGGAATCTCAGGTTCGCCGAGTGGTTCGACAGATTCGCCGAAAATGTTTGAAATGTTGAGTGCTGGCGGAGTAACTTCGGGCTCCTTGCGCGGCTCAATGTCCTCGACAGAAATTCCGGAAATGGTGAGGGCGGGCGGCACGATCTCGGGCTCACTGACGGGCTCCACGTTCTCAGTAAGGATGTTTGACAGGCGCAAGGCTGCCGGAGGAGGGGGCAAAATTCCAGGCTCGCTAAGCGGCTCGATGTTCTCTGTCTGAATCGATGAGTAGCTCAGCTCGACAGGTGGCGCCAGGGCAGCGATGCGCATATCGCGGAGGTTTTGGGATGTCCTTGGCGGCGAGGGGAAGAGGGCAAGTTCTTCGTCCATGTCGGGATCATGCTGCGCGTCAGCGTCACTGTACGAGAATGTCGACATTGATACAGGCCGGGAGCCAGCTTCAGCCATTTCAAGCCAAGAAGTCTCGCCGTCGTGGATAACCGAGTCCATAGAGAATGGCCGCGGCTTGCCCACAGGCACGTCGTCTGACGAGATTGTCGCCGGGTGAATCTCGATGGGCTCGGTCATCATGCCGCTGGAAACCATGATGCCCCTGGGAATAGGAGGCACAGGAGGCGGGGAATCGACAAGGCGGGTCACCGATGCCGGCGTCACGGACCTGTTACTCATGGACCTGACGCTGCGGCGGCTAGGGGTGGCACCATTATACGACTCGTAATCGCTGCCATCGAGCTCACCCAACTCAGCAAACAGACTCTGTCCAGCAGCCTGGGGCGTGCCGTTGGCGCTGCTGGTGGCAAAGCTGGCCGGACTGCCCGGGTAGTTGGCGGGGCTGCTCACGAAGTTGGGCTCCTCACTAGTCTGTCGAGAGCGGGAGCGAGAAAATGTGCGGCCCATACGACTGCGCATTCTGGATGGCAGGGTTGACGTGGGCGTCTTGGAGAGCTCGGAACCGTTGTATGTGTAGTCGTCGTCGTCGTCAGAAGTCGAGGCAGTGCTCTGGTACGAGAACCTGGTTTGGCTCCGGCCATGGGCCAATGACGGCGGCCGCTTGAGCCTGCCCGCCCCCCTCGAGATGCTCTCGGTCTCAGTCGCCTCATCTGACATGTCCTCGACACCTGTCTGGAAGTCCTCGGTCTCGGTAGCCCGTTCGTCGTTGGCCGTCTCGAACGCGGCATCGCTCGTTTCGTGAGCCGTGTCGAAGTGGTCGCTACCTGATTCGACCACTGTGGGCATTTCATTTGATCGAGAGTGTCGCATGGACACATGGCGGGTAGGGCTCATGGGATCACCCGGCTGCTCCTCCCAGTTCGGGTCCTCGAGATAGATTTCACTGCGACCCATGCGAGCCTCGCCGAGCTGGGCAGGGCGGAAAGGCTTCTTGAACTCGCGAGAGGCGGTCTTGCGGCTGTTTCTGGAGCCGCTCGCCGGGTCACCCCTTGCGCGCTCGATCTCGTCACGTGCGTCTTGGAGCATGCGCTTGAGCTCGAGCTTCTCGGTCTTTTCACGGTGAACGTTGGTGCGAAGGCTCTGGATCGTGCGCTGGGCATGGAGGAGTGAGGTCTTGAGTGTCTCGGACTCTAGCATCGAGTGGCGCGGCGTGCCCTTGACTGGGGATGGTGGCGGTGAGTGTTCGGGCGTGTTGTTATCGTTGGCAGTCTCAAAGTCCTCATCGCTCAGCCCCGAGGCGGCTTCCCGCTCGAGGATTCTCCCTCGTTGCATGGAGAAGGCCTTGGCGAGTTCCTGGTTCTGGCTTGTCAGATCCTCAATCTTGCGCTGCATGGTGGACCTCTCGCTCTCGGCCATAGCCATGTTGCGCTTGGCAGTGCCGAGTTCGATATCGTGGTGCTTGACGGCTGCAGCATGGTCCTCTGCAAGCTTGGCATGAGACACCTTAATCTCGTCCAGCTCCCTCTGGGTCGCGGTCTTGTCCGCCTGAAGCGCGTTCAAGGCCTGCGTGAGCTTTTTCTCGCGTTCTGCCGCCTCCTTTTGTGATGCACGAAGCTCGTGCAGTTGCGTTTCGAGGCTCCAGTTCTCGTCCTTGTAACGGTGCTCGCTTTCGTCCAGCGTCTTGACCCTCTGTTGAAAGGCCTCAGACTCGGCTTCCAGCCTTGATTTTTCCACCTTGATGTCCCTCAGTTCTTCATCGCGCTCTGATAGTAGAGCCTGTAGGTTTCGTACTTGAGAGATCAGAGAGGTGCTGATCTCTGCGGCGAATTCGATATCGTGGATTCTGTTGGTCGGCTGGTTGCGGAGTTTCCGGTTTGGAACGCTCAATTTGGTTGGAGAAGCCGTCGCTTGACTTTCGAACTTGGAAGGGCTTACAGAGCGCTGCGCAGAAATGGATTAGTTAACATTACGTCCAATGACTTTTCCTTTTTTTTTTCCCCCTGGCGACGACACTTACCCTGCCACCCTTGCTTTCCAGCGCAAAAGGAGAACCACTCGAGAGCTCGTTGCTTGGAATCCTCGGCTTGGGCAGAAACGCCCTCGCGCTCTCCCTAGCAACCTCATTGTAGTCCTTTTCAATGTCGACCAGCTTCTTGCGGAGGTCGTGCGTGAGCTCCCCCTGGTTCTCGACCTCCTGCACCTCGCGAAGTCGCTCCTCCAACTGTTTGCGCTGTGCGACTAGGGCGTTCCCGAGCTTTCCGGCCTCCTGCATCCGGCGGTCGGTCTCGGCGAGATGGGCCTCAAGGGCGCGCTTCACCTGGGTCGGGGACGAGCCGGGGTCAAGCGCGAAGAGCTGCGAGTCAAAGGTGGAGTACCGGAGCGGGTTCGCGCTCGCGGTGCCGGGTGTGACGAACGGGTCGTTCATGTCGCCGCCTCCTCTGGCGCCTTCGGGCAGAGGAGAGGCCCTCGAACCTGCCATGGTTGGCAGGTCAGCGGGCTCTTTGGTTGCCGAACGGAGCGGCAGCGAAGACCATTAAGCGGTAGGTGTTTGAGGGTTCGTTTGGTCGCGATCTGGTAGGGTTTCGATCCTTTCTGTGCAATCTAGGATGTTTGTGGTTCGGCGAGCCTGGCGAGAAGGTGTTGCAACTGCAGGCCCGGCTGCGTGTGTCCAAGAACGAAAGTAGTCGGGCTTGCAAAGGGTTTTGTTTGTGACCCGTCTTGTTTGTAAACAAAGGAAGCTGGCGTTTCTGGGCCAGGAGAAGGGGGACCGAGCGGATGCACGAGACGGAGGATTGTGCAGCAGGAGCACAGCCACCAAAAAGCCGAAAATCAACACAAAGCTGTGGAATGCGGCGGAATTTCGACGATGCAGTCGCAATCCGCGATGGAAAAGGGCGATCAGAAACGAGCGGTCGGGAGTCGAGAATAGGGCTGGCGAGGACACAGCGATGTCTCGGGATCGCGATGCTGCGGAAAAGAGAGCAGAGGAGGGGAGGAGTTGGCAAAGCTCCAAGGCGCGCGTGCGGCAGATTGTTGTGATGTGTGGATAATGATTGGCGGGGGGTGCGTGTTGTTGACTTTTTTTTTGTCTCCTCCTCTGTTCCCTCCGTTCCTTGGGACGCGCCCGGATTCGGCTGACAAGACCCAAGCAAGACAAGCGCCAAATTAGAGCTATACCCGCATGAAATATTCTGTCCAACCAGGTACGAGATCCAGCTGGGAAATGAATAGCACCCACGCGCAGCAAGAGGGAAAAGGAGGACAAAAGATGGGCAGGATAAGGGCAGGACAGGACGGGCGAAATAGGGTAGGGTATTCGCTAACAAGAGTGTGTTGCAGCAACCGATCCCCAAAGAACAAAAATGTAACGAACGACGGTCTCAAAGACTTCAAACGAAAGACAAAAAGGTCGGCAGTATCAGTCAAGACAAGGACCCGAAACCTGACATCCGCCTAAACTCGACCGCGTCCAGCTTGTTTAGGAAGGGATGGAATCAGCCGGTACAGCAAAAAACTAACCAACCCCGGGACCATCCAAGCTATGGACGAGGGCTGGAATAATCAGCTCGACGGAAGGGCGTCTCGAACTGTCTCGCGGGAGAACAGCGGACGGGCGGGATGGGGGGAAAGGGGAAGAAGAAGAGAAGAGAAATGTGAAGATGACGAACCAAAGAAGGGAAGAAACAACAAAAGCCAAACAAAGTCTTTTTTTTTCTCTTCCGGGATCCGCGTTCTCTACACCAAGCAACACCCCAGCCCAGCCTCTCATGACAATTTGGGACGACATGCACAGCACAGACGAGAAAACCAGGCTTTCCCCTATGAGGGAGTTCGCAGGCATACCATGTCCCACCGATCCATCATCGCCCGTCCATCTCCGTCCGGCCTGTGGGACCGGGGCAGGGATGCGACTATCCGGAGGGACGTTCAGACTTGCTTGCTTGACACGGTGGTCGACAAACTGACAGTAGACGGGGCAATAGAGAGGCAAGCCAAAAAGAAGCCAGTGATAATACGAGCATCCCGAGACTTTGCTGTGCATCATTAAGGGGAGGGCAGAAAGGTAGCCTCGTAGCCACAAAGAGGCGCACTCACATCTTTCCAGAATGCCGACAGTAATGCAGGAAAAACGTCGAAGGGGAGCTATACTTGGCATCTGATAGCTTCCAGATCTGGTCCATCTCGCCTCAATACAGCCAATTATTGTCCCTTTTTTTTCCCCTGCTGCGTTTGATGATATGTTTATGCTGGCCACTACTGCTCACTTACGCCTGGTATTTTCTTTTGCAAGCGACTAGTTACTGCAAACGACTATCTGAAGTGGTATTATTTGCTGTAGTACATGTTAATGGTACTGTTTACGGCGTACTACCTTTTTTTTTTCCTTACGGCCAAGTAGCAAGATTCGAAACGCTGCAAAATTCGAGATGATTTGTTTGGAGTCGACTAGGTTGGCAACATGCTTTTTCCAATACTTAATTTGAGTTGAATTCAACCACCACATCATTTATTTACTATTACTCAAACCTCAACAAAGTAAATGGGCGTAATTGCCTAATACCCCAGCCAAGGTATTGGGTCTGATGGCTACAATGGCCCATGGGGGCCAATGTCCACACAGCAGTTTGACCATCGCTGACATCACCATGAATTTTACCCAACCTCGATTGTTCAGATTGCATCTTTATGCAAGCAAGCAACCAACCAAGCGACCTGTCAACGCCAACCGAATAAAAAACTCCCCTGCCCGATAGTCCAGGCCCTTCCCAGGGCAATCCCGAGCTTCCAAGGCAACAAGCACATTGACTCCGAGCCCTCCGTGACTGTTCCTCGACAGCCCACAGGCGTGAAATGCGTCGCTACTTTTAGCTCTCGCGTGCACATCGCCACGTTGGAATATCCCTGTTGGTTCCTTCAGAGGAACAAGACCTGTTACTCTTTTTTTTTTCCCCTCAGGCGAAAAACTCCTTAGGCGAGAAAACAAGGCGAAAGTTACGGCGATCCTACAACTAGTTTATAGTACGCGAAGGATAAAAAGATCCATTCCCAGCATATCTCGGTGCGGAGGCTTGCATCCTGCTGAAAGAGTGTGCCGCCGTAAAAGCTCCCGCTGCTCCTGGTCCGAACTTCAGCTCAGATGCTCTCGTTGCCTGACCTACTATGTATTGACATGATTCGGAGGCAGATCAGCTTACGTGGTATCCATGCCAACAGCAACAACAAACCCCCAAACAGTTTCCTGCACACATCCTCGACATCAAGGCGCGATAAAGGGGGTCTTACACCGCTTGGAGCAAATCGTCTGATGAAATAACAGGGATATGTGAGCAGAAACACCGAGCCTGGGCAAAGTTCTCAGCCTCGCGGGTATGTTTACTTCGTCCCATTAATACTGCATGAGCTGAAGACCGTGATGGGACCGTATTTGCTGCCTCGGCCTGTTTCGATCCAGATTCGTCTGCTGTATGACGGTGGCGGCGTGGCAAAGGGAGCACTTGAATCAGTATCAGATGTGGCGGTAGTCCTCTAGGCTGAACAAAAAAAGCCCTTTGCTCTTTCTCCATCATGTGATGCCGACGTAATTATGTTGTAATAGTAGGGCCCCTCATTTTTCTTGTCCAAGTGAAGGGCCGATGGGTTTTCGTCGCCTTGCCGGTGGGTGGGTGTATCTCGTCCAAAATGTTTACACAGTCGCAAGAACTGCAATCTCTTGGTTCATCCACATTCCTCCTACTCAGTAGCTTCTAGGCACATTATGACTTTTGCACAAAACCTCAGTCGGTGCTAACATGCACAGATACTACGCGGTCAGGGACTAATGAACCCTATCATAGTACTGAGTTGGTGGTGGTGATAATTACCCACCGAGTTGCTACGTTCTTGCGCAATAATCCACCAAAAAAAAGTAAAAATACCCGAGATATGAGCGTATCGCTAATCTTCTTCGGAGGCTCCAGCTCGCTCTGAACCAACCATCGCCATACCAGTCAGATTTGTTCCTAATCATTCCACGTCTTTTTTGTCATGAGCAAGATGGAGAGGCTCAAGAAGGATGGTCGTTGTCGTGCCAACGACTTGACGCCGCCTGCATGGATTTCTTGGAATCGGGTCCCCGCCTTGTGCATTCCTGAAATGCACTCACGCAGGAGAACCCTGTCGTTGCATGTCACGTCGTTAGCGTCTCCTTCTCTGATTCGTGGTGGCCAAATGGTACCTGAGTACAAGCCGACGAGGCTCCATTACCATTCCCCCCATGATTTCAAGCCAATCGATTTCATGTGGTGTGGCTTGACAAATTCAACGAGTGGCGTCAGCTGTTACGGCAAGTTTACCAGCGATACGTAAATGTTGACCATTATCGATACAACGATACTACTCTGAGGCAACACAGTACGTTCCTTGCTGAACAACGCCAGTTAGTCACCATCTCAGTCACATAGCGCTCATGGATTCACCCGCAGCTGCCCCGGTTGCCGTCTTCAAGAAGCGAGGCGCCAAATCAAAGGCAAACATCAGGAAACGCGCAGCGACACCGCCACAGGCAGACAGCGACAGCGACGACTACTCATCCTCCGAGGACGAGGCAGGCCAGCGCATCAAGCGCAGGAGGACCAACAAATCCGGCAACGTCACCACCTCGACCAAGACCAGCGCAGCCGCCGACACGGGCCTGTCGACGACGGTATTCAAAGCCGACAGGAGCGTGCCGATAACAGACTCCAACGACGCCACGAAGCAGAGCAATTGGTACGACGGGGACGACAAGGACTCTTTGTCTGCCAAGAACCTGTTGGGGACCACCAGGGCCTCGCAGCAGGAGCCGCCAGATGGGAAATACAAGGGCCTGGCGAACAAGCCGTCCTTCATCCAAAAGAACCCGAATGCGCCGTCCAAGACGGTAGGGCCCATCAAGGCGCCCACCAACATCCGAACCATAACCATCACCGACTTTGCGCCCGATGTCTGCAAAGACGTAAGTGCCGCGCGACCTCTTGCCGACTTGGCGAACGTGCCTATGCGACTGCTGCTGACTTTCTCCTCTTTTACATGGTTTCCAGTACAAGCAAACGGGCTTCTGCGGCTTCGGCGACAACTGCAAATATCTGCACGCGCGCGAGGACTACAAGGCGGGCTGGCAGCTCGACAAGGAGTGGGAGACGGTCACCAAGGGCAAGAAGAACCTCGGGGGCACTGTCGTCGCCAGCCGGGACAGGGGCGCCGGGGCGGCGGATGACGAAGACGACGACGAGGAGGACGCGCTGCTCGAGAGCATACCGTTCGTGTGCATCATCTGCAAGGAGGCCTACAAGCAGCCCATCAAGACGCGGTGCGGCCACTACTTTTGCGAGCCCTGCGCGCTGAAGCGGTACAGGAAGGATCCGACCTGTGCCGCGTGCGGGAGCGGCACGAACGGCGTGTTCAATAGCGCCAGGCAGCTGCAGAAGCTGCTGGACAAGAAGAGGGAAAGGGCCGCGAGGAGGAGGCAAGCGGCGATAGATGCAGGGGAAGAGGTTAGCGATGAGGAAGATGATGGTTGACAAGTGTAACGAAGAAATGAGATGTTATGTTGGGTTTATACTTTAGAGAGCCCACACTCAAGTATCCGCCACATCGTGTTGAACTATCAGCTTATGATTTATTGTGATTTGGATCGAAATTCTTTAATTTTCTCTCTTTTTCTTCTTTGTAGCACGGCATCCATTAAGGGTCACTCAGGACACGGAGGTTAGGCGCAGCACTGGGCTTTGGACCCTGTCCAAACAAGTACTTGGGCGGGCTCTCCCGCTCGTCTGCCGAACCACGAGGCCTGCTGGGCGACCTCTTGATGATATTTCCCGGCTTGAGCTTACTGGGAGTGGACTTAAGAATCCGAGGTTGATTGACTTTAGCGAGATGCTCTTCAATGCGTCATGACCAATATAAAACCATTTCCCTTTGTGTGGAACCTCTCAGGAATAGGAAGTAAAAGGTCACCTCTGAGCCTTTTGGCGGAGAGCAGCAATAGGAAATTGCGCTGCCAGATATATATAGCCTTAGTCATTTTAATAGTCTCAACCTCTTTTTCTTTTTGGCCAGTACAGTTTTGCTGTCCTGGTGCTTCCTTATGTCGTGGCTTCTGAGCCCATTGCCTCGTGTATGTGCTCATGTAATGAGGTATTCATTCTCGAACTCTCCCCTGCCTAACTTTTATAACTGTTCTCCTACGTCATGTTATACATATTTTTCCTTCCCAGGTAGGTATTTGCTACCCTACCAACCCTTTTACCTATTTTCTACCAATATTCTTATCTGCTTGCCTGCTTAACTTGCGATCTAAGATATCTACTCTTCTAAGTATATTACTGCGTATAATAATCAATCTGCTTCTTAGTTTATTTGTACTTTCACATCTATCAAGCTTGGCCTCCCATCCTTCAGTTAGTCTCATATCCAAGGGTTTTTATCCGCACTCCTACTTACCTTTTGCTTTTCTTCCTCCCTAGGTAGGTACCCTGTTGTTTATTCTCCTACCTAACTTTAGCCCAAGGCTGTGGACAGTCCGGAACTCCCCAGAGTTCAGCTTGGGTGCTAGGGAAGTGGGCTCCGCCCATGGGCTGTAGCAGCGGACAATAATAGTTCGACCTGAGAGAGTACGGAAAGTGTCTTGTCATGATTGCCGGGTTAAATTTCTGGGGTCAACCCAATTGACGTGCTGGTTATCGGGGTGGTCACCCAGGCGGTCCCCGGCGGAGGCGAAAGTGGTGCAAAGGAACAGACTTGATATAGGTGAGTTTAGTGCGATTTCTTTTTCTTTCCGGATCCCCTGTATAGGGCTCGTTGGAATTTGATGATGTTAGTTTCATGCTCGACTTCATAAATCAGAGGTTTATGCCAAAAGGTGGCCTTGGAGCCCATCCCACTGTCGACTCAAAAGACGTAGTGATACTCGTTCTTACTAAATCACATAATTCATGCACTTTTTGACCAGTTGCTCGTTTTTGTTGTTTCTCAGTAGCAGCAGCGCTAGACACCTATCCATGGTGACCACTCCAGGCAAAGTTGAATCTACAACTTGACTGCTCGCCTAACCGTTTGTCTTAACGTTTTAGTGCTTTTTTCGATTCTAACTTGTTTAATCTCAACAAGCTTTTGAGAACAATCCCTACTACAACTTTAAGACTTCAAGAACTCCAGAACTATCAACTATCAACTATCTCGTTGTTTCCAATATTTGACCGGACTCGATCGTGCAAGATCACACTAACCCAAGCATCCACAGCCAATCACCCCTCATCCAGACTTTGCAGATACTCTCCAACCTAACTTTTACTTTACCTTTGTATATATCTGCCGCCCTGTTTGATTTAGCTTGGTGGCTATATTATATACAATCCGGATACTGGTACACATGTAGCAATCTCGGATGTCCCGTTAAAGAGTCGTAGACTTCGGAAAAGGAGGTGTTCAATGAAGATGGACAGTGCCAGTTCTGCCAGTAAAGTCTAAATACTGATAGGAGGCAGTAACTTGTGACGTTTCGTGTAAGCTGCAAGATCTATATTCGTATCCGGACCGTTCAATCTTTTCCTATAGTCCTCAGTCGTGTACCATCCTTTGACTAAACTTCGGTTTATTTTACGGTTTTCTGGGAATGGATTCTCCGTCACCAGTTCGCTGCTATAGCAGTGTCTTTAATGCAGTCTCCATGGGCTGCTTGAGAGACACTAGAAATTACAATGAACAACAAGTACACATTTACATTGTAGTATTATAGCAGTAGTAGTCAGTTAAAGAAGCGTTGAATAAGGAAGAGAGTAAGCCAGAGAGTACCTAGATAAGAGAGTAGCTAGAAAAGTAGGTAGGAGCGTAAGTGGGAAAGGAGTAGAAGTACTATGTATACGTAAGGTAGCTAGAGAGTAGGTAGGATTATATATCCGTGAACGGTTCTTTGAGTCCTGAGATAAAAGTGGAGCCTGGATGGCAACCGGCAGGCACCCCACGTCACGAGCTAGAGGGGAGCATGCCCATTCACCTAGGTAGGTCACCCCACCATGTGATTGCCTCCACCCACTGACTCCCCCAGCATCTCCCGCCCTACCTGCACGTCAACGCCTGACCATCCCTCTTTAGTTCGTCCGTCTACCACGATCCCCAACAGCATACCGCATACAACTTTCCAAGGCCAACCGCAACGATGAACAGCCTTTATTCGGTAGTAAATACCATCCGCGACCGGTACGCTCCGGTCTCGCACACATCCACCTTCCGCCAAACGGGCGAAATAACGCCGGAGGAATTTGTCGCGGCCGGCGATTACCTCGTTTTCAAATTCCCCACCTGGAGCTGGGGCGATGCGGAGGAGGGCCGCAGGGCCAGTCACCTCCCGCCCGGTAAGCAGTTTCTCATCACGAGGAACGTGCCCTGCAACCGGCGCCTGAACGAGAACTTTGCGGGCGACGCAGGCCTGGAGGAGGCCGTTGTCGACGACGGCGAGGAGTTCAAGGGCGGCAAGGGCGCCGACGACGACGACGGCTGGCTGCGAACTGGGGGTCTGGCGAGCTCACAGCCGCTCAAGGCCCGCGAGGTGCGAACGGTTGATGACGCTGGCAATGCGGACGAGAGGGCGCAGCCTGACGACGACGACGACGATATCCCGGATATGGAGGACGAGGAGGACGAGGAGGCGATCATCCGCGATACGGATGCATCCGGCCAGACCAGGTTAGCCTTGTTGCTGCATTATGTTCCTCTCCCACGCACGGAACTGACACCAAATCAAAACGTGCAGCAGTCGTCGAACCTACAACCTTTACATCATGTACTCGCCGTATTACCGAACGCCGCGTTTGTACCTCTCCGGGTACGGCGCTAACGGCCAACCGCTACCGCCCCACAACATGATGGAGGACATCATGGGCGACTACAAGGATAAGACGGTGACATTGGAGGACTTTCCCTTCTTCGCCAACAATATCAAGATGGCCAGCGTGCACCCCTGCAAACATGCACCCGTCATGAAGACCCTGCTAGACCGCGCGGACGCTGCGCTGAAGCTCCGGCGCGAGAAGCTCAAGGCTGGTGAGGCTTCTGGCCAACAGGCGGGACTGGAGGGGCTGGCGGACGAGTTCAACAAGCTCGGTGTCTCTCCAAAGGGCGGTGCACAGTCAAACGTGGATAAGAACGACGAGTGGGAGGATATACAACACGACGATGTGGCGGATCAAGAGGTCGCCATTCGGGTGGATCAGTATCTCGTTGTGTTCCTCAAGGTGAGCATATATATGATGTTTTGGTGCCAAATGCCTGGAAATGAGCTGCTGACTAACTTTGATCTGCTGCAGTTCATTGCTAGTGTCACCCCTGGTATTGAACATGACTTTACTATGGGTGTCTAGGACGCTGGATTCGGTGTCTTCTTTGACCATCGACCGTAATTGTGGAAATCGGATTTCTTGTTTTTTGTATTTTTTTATTGCAACTGGGACCTTCAGAAACCGGGTTTTAGTAGTTTGGGCACAGGGATTTTACTGATTATTGTTGAAGACTTGGAGTTGGGGTTGGCTTCTATGGCGCAACGACAAGACGGGATCATGGACACGGAGGACAGGTAATAGGGGGTGTACTTTTTACACAGACCCTCCTATAGACCTTTGGTGATTAGGTAATATGGGACGGTTACACACGGCGGCGCGATGAGATACAGAAAGCAGGCATAAGGTAGCCGGGAATGCCTGGAAGCTACCTACCCTCGCGGTCGCCCTCTATGGAAACGACCTAGAGAAACGAGTTTGTTAGGCTTTGGGCTATGAAATCTTTGTTGGCTTACAACTTTTCTTTAGTCTGCTGACCCCCTATCCATATCTTTGTGGTGCAGTGACTATTGGGCGGAAATTACTAGGTACCTAACCTTAAGATGATGGCGTGACATCCTTTTTTTGTCTGGTGATAGCTCCAAGCAGAAATTTGCGGGCAGCTGATGAATAACTGTCCACAGAAAATGACCAAAGTCTTCAGTCTCCCAGGCGGATATTCTTAGCAGTGATATCGTAGCTTACAGAAGGCTGAGCCTTACTCTTCTCTGCACGTCGGGAGTCAGCACAGGAGCGCAGACGAGGGGCGGTATTCCCGTTTCCGGGCAAGTAAATCTGATCTGGCCAAGGGCTGGGCTGGGCTTACGTACATCCAGCCTCTCTAGCGACCGACACGCAGGCGGGCCTAGAACTGGCTGGGCCTTGCAAGGAGCGAGCCCCGCTAAAAGCCCGTGTCACAGTGGAGGCCCCCACTATTTGTCTGAATAAAGTTGATGAACGGAACAAGGTTACCCTCGCTGCGCTCTATGGCACCGTAGTGTTGAGCCGCCCGCCGCAGGCCAACCATACGCCACGGGACAGCAACGCACCGCACCGCCTATCGACAAGTGTCCCAATAGACCTCATTGTGTTAATTACTCGACCCTTTTGTCTCTCTCATATGTCTTGCTCCTAAAGACTGGCGCCTACCGAATCCTTAATTTTGTCTCGACTAATCCCTTTTCTATATCGGCAATGTCATAATTCCCGCCTCCGGACCTTCCGGATCGGATTGTGCTACGCAAGGTGGCAAGTAGCACTACGGCCAACACCCCTTAACCGCCACTACCACCACCACGATACCAGACCGCAGAACCGACAACGCATGCCACCATGGGGGGCTGGACCGCTTTCGTATTGACCTATCTTCTGGGCGGTATCACCTTTATACCGCTCCTGCTGGTCGTCGTCTGCGTCCACGGCTACCTCACCTTTCCCGACCGCCCAGACCTCGACCCCGGCGCCGCCTTCGCCTCCGCCACCGCCCGCAACGACGGCCATGACGACATCGTACAGCCCGGCGACGATGTTGCCACCCTCAAGGCGGCGCAGAAGCTCTCGCGGGAGGAGACGCGCGCCCGCGCGAGCCAGAATGACTCGGATGTCGCCGCTGGCTACTTCGCCGTGTGCAGGGAGTACGAGCCCATGGGCATCAACGCCAAGCCCATAGAGCGTGCGACGCCCCTAGGGTCGGCCACGGTCGCGACCCCGAGCCAGAGCGTGTACCAGGCTATGTATCGGACCATCTTTGACCGAAAGCAGACGCCCGGGCCGCTGGACGCCAAGAACGGCGGTAGCCAGCGGCCGAGGAAGGCGGGCAACGTGTTTTATGTTGTTTTGAGGTGTGTGCTTTTTTTTGGCTGGCTGCGGAAGGGGCGGACGGATTGGTGGAGGTCCTATGTTGCTTCATGCTTGTACGTGTTTGGATACATGGAATGGTTTGCTAACCCACCGGTGTCGTTGCAACAGGCACGGCCACATCATGCTCTTCGATGACGACGAACAACTCGAGGTCCGCCACGTCATTTCGCTCGCACACCACGACATTAGCATCTTCTCCGGCGAGAGCGAGCCAACTCCCGAGGGCGAGCTTTATATCAAGAAGAACGCCATCTGCTTGACACGGAAAGAAGGGGGACTGGACACAACAGCACCAGACGCCCAGACGTCCAAGCCTTTCTACCTCTTCTCGGAGAACTGCTCAGCAAAGGAGGACTTTTACTTTTCGCTCCTGCGGAACCAGAAACAGAGCTTCCGCGGCGAGCAAGCCGGTGTCGACGCCCCGACGCCGCTGCAGTACGATGTCAAGCATATAATATCACTGGTGCAGAAGCTGCACTCGTCCGAGGACCACCTCCCGACGCGGTGGCTCAACGCCATGATTGGGAGGGTGTTTCTGGGCATATACAGGACCAAGGACTTGGAGAACTTGATCCGCGAGAAGCTCACCAAAAAGATTTCGCGAGTGAAACGGCCGTCATTCCTATCAAACATCTCTATCCAGCGCATCGAGACTGGCGATTCGGCGCCCTATATCACGAACCCGCGCCTCAAGGATCTGACGGTGGAGGGCGAGTGTGGCATCGAGGCCGACATTAAGTATACTGGCAACTTCCGCATCGAGGTGGCGGCCACGGCACGCATCGACCTGGGCTCCCGCTTCAAGGCGAGGGAGGTCAACCTGGTTTTGGCCGTCGTGCTGCGCAAGCTGGAGGGTCACGTGCTCTTTAAGATCAAGCCACCACCCAGCAACCGCCTCTGGTTCTCGTTCCAGACCATGCCCAAGATGGAGATGACGCTGGAGCCCATTGTCAGTTCCAAGCAAATCACGTACGGGGTCATTCTTCGCCAGATCGAGAATCGGATCAAGGAGGTTATCGCCGAGACGCTGGTGCTGCCCTTTTGGGATGATTCACCCTTTTTCAGCACTGAGCATAAACAATGGAGAGGTGGGATTTTTGAGGGAGACGACGCCGTCGTATCATCAGGTGATATGGAGACTTTGGCTGCCCAGCTAGGAGCGGTTGATGAGGTCGAAAGGTCCGAGGACCGCTCGACTTTCCCCTCTTCCCAGCTTACCTCTGATCTCCCCGCCATGGAAAAGAGCCACAGTCTCCCTGTGATGGAGCAAACGATCACAGGGGGACTATTTGGACAGAGGCTAAACGGCAAATCGAATGCGTCCGGCCACTCGATCGCGTCTGCCCAGAGTAAGAAAGGGTCTACGTCTTCGAGTTCCACCGATACGAGACCCCAAAACCCGTCGCGCCCTTCACGGTCAGGCTCAGTCACGGGCCCTTCATCCCCAACAGTAAGTACAGATGCCGTTAATTCCGACATCTTCAAGCCATCCTCATCTCCACCCAACGAAAGCGCAGCAGCACAGGCTATGGCCCACCTGTCGGCGAGAACGACACTGGGTACATCACCAACCGATTCACAATCCCCGACTATGTTGAAGCCGTCAAACAGCAGTCATACGTCGGTGGCTTCGTTTATGGACGGCACCGACTCGGAGAAGGACCCAAACTTTTTGGACGCTACACCGAGGCCGGATCGCCGACATACAGTGTCGTCTACAAACAGCGGCAGGTCAGACGAGGACGATGGCTCCCCGGCCGCATCCGTCAAAAGCGCCCTCCGCACCCAGACGGGTACCTTGACTCGCAACTTTTTCCTGCGCCACAAGACCTCGACGGATTCGCTGGCTGCGGCGGCTGCCGCCGGAGGGGCTGACCAGCCCAAGCGCAACGCGATCGAAGCCATCGCCACGGCTGCCACGGTCGCCAAGCGGTGGGGTCTCAGTGCGTTGCAGAGGAACAATGGCGAGGCGAATGGGGCCGGCGGCAGGGCAGAAGGGTTATCCGAGCGGACCGACCAAGCCCCCTTGGATCTTAGCAAGCCTATGGGCGGCGGAAGGCCCTTGCCTCCGCCGGGCACGCCGCTGCCCATGCCCGACAAGAACTCAAAGGTGACCTCTATCCCGGTCCCGCAGCCTAAGAGGAGGCCTGTCGTGCCACCGCCCCAGCTACATCATCCGGAAGAACATGACCAGGACAGTCGCGGAACCAGGAGAGGTGGCACACAGAAGAAGGCGATCCCGCCGCCGCCGCTGCCGAAGAGGCGGCAGGCACAGCAGGAAGACGATAGCCCCAGCCGCGGGAGCGGCGACGTACTACTCGTGGTGGAGGCGCCGGCGGACTCGGAGCCGGCGTCGCCGATTAGCGCCGCCAGTAGCGACGGCGGCGGTCGCGGCGGCGGCGGCGGGTACAGAAGACCGTGGGTAGAAGCTGAGGGCGTTGACGACATGGACGGGGAGCAGTCGCGCGGCAGGCCGAGGAGTGAGAAGGGCCGGCAGGGCGACGAGCTCGACGACGAGGACGTTTCGGCGTGGATGGACGATGGCGGGATCGTGGAGCAGGAGCCGAAGAGGTCGCCGCCTGAGCCGCCGAGGCAGCCACCCGAGCCACCGAAGTTGCCACAACGGTCTATGCTTGCGCAGCTGGGAGTGTCGGCGAAATAAAGGCTAACAGTGTGTCGCTGAGTGAAGTTTGAGTTTTCTTCTTTTGTTTATATAAATAATGACAAGGTTTCAAAATTCATGTTGCTTTTCGATTGTGTGATGGGATGGTGTTGTTGGAATAACGGGAGATACCTTGGTTCATAGAATACAATCTCTGTGCTGGTCGTGACAAAATGATACTATGGGAAGTGAATATCAACAACATCATGCCATAGAATATTGGACCATAGGAATTGGGGACTCTCTGTTTGGTCCAGACAAGTCCACGTCTGATCTCATTCTGAACAGAGAAATGGGATTCAAACTTTTCCACGCGTATTGGGAGCCTTGGTATTTCGTATCGACTTCATTTCTAATATGCTTTTCCCCTAGTTTTTTTTTTCTCCTCTCATGCAGACAACCAACCAAAAAAATCAAAAAAATCCATTATGTAAAATCCAGCTCCCGACGTACGTCCCCCTTTAGTCGAGCTCGCTAATGTCGCCAAACTCCCACATGCCAAGCCTGTCCTGCTTGGCCAGCGCCTCGACCTCCCTCAGGCTCTGGATGGTCTTCTCGAACGCCTTGCTACGCTCCCAGGGCTTGAGCTTCCGGGGCACCATAGCGTAGCCGTTGGCGACGATCTCGCGGTTGATGGAGTCGTTTGCGCTGGAGCCGCTCCCGCCCTTGGCGGCATTGGGGTCGAAGAGGGTGACGTAGGCGACGTTGTTGTCCTTGGAGTCGACAAAGTCGAACGAGCCGACCAGCTGCCGGCCCTCGGTCGCCTCGGCCACGACCTCGAGCGCCTCGCGCATGTAGTCCGGGTGGTTGACGGGGAACTCGACCAGTGAGAGCGAGACCTCGGAGGCCTGGGGCTTGAGCTTCTGCACAGTGAACTGCGGCTGGTCGAGCGGGCGGAGCTTGGACCACGGCTGCTTCTCCGAGTTGCCGTAGTCGACGTACACGACCTCGGCCACCTTGGCGGCGCGGTCGTTGGACCGGATCCGGCCCCGGTACCACTGCCCGTCCGCCGAGAACTTGGCGGCCACGTACTCGCCCGCCTTGGGGTTCGTCAGACCCCCGGGAACGTTGTTGGCGGGGTTGTTGTGGAACTTTTTGAACTCGTTCATTAGCGTCTCGAGCCCCGCGGTGCCCTTGCCGATCTCCTGTATCTTGAGGCGGCCGTTGGGTTCGACGTTGGTGACGACGATGTCGCGGTAGTCCTCGGGCTTCTTGTCGATGCTCACGCTCTCCACACCCGCGGCGGCCTGCGCGATGTCCCCGTCGTCGTCGCCGTCTGCCTCCTGGCTGGGATCCCAGTCGTGCCACATGCCCTTGCGCGCCTCCTTGGCCCGCCGCTCGGCCGCGTTCAGCTCGGCCGCGTTGCCCGACTTCTCGGCTGAGTACTGGTGGACCGACGCAAGGCCCTCCTCGACAAGAATCTTGGCGAAGCTCTCGCGGCCGACGTACAGATCGCCGATGAAGCCGCCGACCTTGTCGAGGTCCAGGACGTCGACCTCGACGTCGCGCTGGTTGCACCTCCTGTTGGCCAGGTCGAGCGCCTCCTGGCCGAACGGCTCGCCCTTGTCCGTCTGCGGGTTCCGGCCAGGCGCGCGAGGGGCGCGGATCCCGCCCAGGACGAGGGTCAGCTTGACCGACTCGCGGGGGATGAGGATGGTGAAGCGCGAGCCGGACTTGCAAAAGTCGACGACGGCGGGGACCTTCTTCTGGCGCTGCAGGACCGAGAGCTGGATTTTGGCGCGCTGGAGGCTCTCGGACGCGTCCGTGTACTGCCTGATCTTGGGCGCCTTGCCGGACCACATGCCCTTGCCGTCGGCCTTGGCCTGCTCCTGCGCGGCGAGGAGCTCGTCGTAGTTTGGCGCCCGGTCCGTGTCGTCCTTGCGGTGACGGATGACGCTTGCGTAGCCCTCCTGGACGAGCAGCAGGCCGATGTTCTTGCCGTTCTGGACGACGGTGCCGACCTCCTTGGCCTCGAAGTCGCCCTCGGCCTCCTTCTTGCCGTCGATGGTGACCTGGACGTGCTTACCGATGATCTTCTTGCGCAAGAACTCCTTGGCCTCGTCCCGGAAGGGCGCCTCGGAGGACTCGGCAGTCCTGGGCCCCCGCACGCTGCTAAGGTTGACGCGGCGCTCGGCGCCCGCCTTGCTCCGTACGATGATTGAGTCAGCGCCGATGATCTTGGCCACCGTGACGTCGTGGCTGCCGCCCTCGCCCGCGGCCTTGGCGGCCCTGTTCTTGTGGAGCCTCAGGCGGGCATCCTGGGCCTTGCGCTCTGCCGCGCGCAAGGGGGCCATCCTCTCGCCCAGCATGGTGGAGTGGAAGTCGTTGCAGCGCGCGAGGCCTTCCTCGAGCAGGAACTCGGCGATGTTACCGCGCGGGTGTATAAGCGAGGCGACCAGGTGACCCTGCGGGCTGGCGCCGACAATGTCAATCTTTATCTTGCGCTGCAGCAGCCGCGACTCGACAAAGGCCTTGGCCTCGTCGCCGTGCTCCTCCGACGGTTGGGTGGCGCCGTTCTGGCCCGCCCTCTGGGTTGCCGGGGTGCGGATGCCAGCTACCAGCGTCATGACTTCACAGTGCTTCTTATCGGATAGCAGCAGGCGGACGCGGAGCCTGTCGCCGCTGAGGACCTTTTCTATGACACCGTCGACCTGCTTGCCCTTCCACTGCTTCATAAAGTCGGGGCCACCGAGGTCGTTCTGGACCTCGATATGGCCTCCGGTGCCGGCCCAGATCCCCCTGCCGTTGCTCTTGGCATCGCTCTCGAGCTGGCGGAGGACCTCAAGCCTCTGCAGGACCTCCTCGTCCTCCTCCTTCTTACCGGCGTCCTCCCGGACCTTGGCCCAGCCGGCCTTTACAAGAGCGTCGGGCAGTTCCGGGCCGGCCTTGACGAGGGCGGTGCCGTACTCGCGACCGGATCCCGGGATGGTGTACAGGATCTTGCACTGCACGGGCTTGCCGATGCACGACTCCCTGAGGAACTCGCGGGACTGGAAGGCATAGGCCTCGTCGCCGTCCTTGTTGAGGCGCGGGGCGCTGACGAAGGCGAGCGACAGGGTCCGTTCCAGGTTTGGGTTGTTGGGACTGGAGAGCACCAGAGTGTCGCCGCTCAGGACGGATTTGATGTTGGCAATGTACGTCTTGCTGGCCATGATGGGCGAGACGACGAGTGAGCCACGGGGAAGAGGATGCAGGTGAGTTGGTGTGTATCTTTTTGTGAGGGTATTAGTTTGTTTTGATTCTAGACTAGGTGTGACGAGCACGTGAGCACCCGGAGATGCTCGCAGGCTGATGATGACGGGGGAAGGGGAAGGCGGTGTATAGTGAGTGAGGATGGGAGGTGCAGTCTGGTAGAGACTAGCCTAGGTCAAGGCAAGAATCAGATCCTCGCGGCCCGGCAATGCCGTTAGATGCAGATTGAAGCTTGTAGCAAGCTGGATAGCATCAGTTCTAGCACCAGCATCAGCACCAGAACCTTGGGCCAGGCTTGGAGTGAGTGCAGGCGGAGACTATATAGCTCTTGTCGAAAGCAACATGGAAGCAACTGGCTCTATGCAGCTTGAAAAGGCCCGGATAGGAATGGGAAGACGCCGGGGTAGCAACAGTCTGTTGTGTACGTACCAAGAGAGCGAATATGCGGAACGGGCAGCAAAAGAAAGAACTCGCCTTCCAACTATCTTCTTCCCGAGTTCTCTGTTTATTTTTTTAGGAATGGCAAAAAGATTTGGAGTAGAAAACCGTCCAGCTAAAAATCGCATCAAGACACGGTGGTTTAAGCTCTCCATTATTGGAGTGGATACCAGCATGCAATTGGATGCCATTCACGGAAGAGAGCTTTTGGCAGCAGGGGTTGGGGTTAGTCAGGGTCAGGGTCAGGGTCAGGGTCAGGTTCAGGGTCACGTCAGTGTGTGTACCATTCGTTTCCCAAGCCTCCCCGCCTTTGAGCTCTGGAATGCCATCATCTAGTCTGGACTAGACTAGGCACAATGACGTGCGTGAGCTTAGCAGGGAATACCCATCCTGTGTATGTGCTTGCCAACACGGGTATCAGCATCACTTTATGCCTGCTGCCTCTATAACCCCCGTGCCGTCAATCCAGACTCCTCATGTCTAGATCCAGTGCGGGGTCAATTGGCCGGTTCACGACCGCGGGGCAACAGCATCCATACGAAAAGAGACCGTCAAGCATCGACCCTAGATTGATGAATCTGTAGCTATAGCCTGTCAACCAGCGTACATTTGGCTCTTTATCTCCTGCTCCAATCGCCGCACTAGTATATGGTAGCAACGCTCCAGCCCTCAAAAACGGGTGAGCCGTACGAAAAAGAACGCTTAGGACGAGATGCCGATGACACCGCAGGCGGGGCGGCCGCCGGCGTTGCCCGTCTTCTTGGACTCGGCGTGGCCACCGCGGCCGAGGTCGTCAGTGCCGGCGTGTACGACAAGAGTGCGGCCGACGACGCTCTCCGGGCCGATCAACTTGATAAACTTGTCCTCCTTGGTGCCGGTGGCGTTGCCCTGGCCGTCAGTCTCGAAGTTGCCGAGGTCGCCGACGTGGCGCTCCTCGTCGTCGGGGGCACCGTGCTCCTTGTTGTGGGGGTTAACTGTGCGCGTAGTTGGGAGTGGTGTCAGTCGGGGCACAAGAAAATATATGTAGCCCTTGCACACCCCAGGCACTTCAGGCGCTTACAGTGAGGGCCAGCAGAGGTACAGCCGTTGGTGTTGTCACCAAAGGTGTGGATGTGGAAAGCACGCTTGGCGTTGGCGTCGTTCCCCTTGAAGTCCCAGGTCACCTTGGTGGGGGAGCTCTCGCTCTCCTGCTCAAAGACGACCTGGCCCGAGACCTGGACGGTCGCGTTGGGGTCGGGGCGGAGAACAGCGACTGATAGGAGGTTCCGATGATCATCATGTCAGTGAGTGAGCAAGTTTCTCCAAAGGCAAGGCAACATTGCGGGTGAAGGAGGGTCCCGGCCAGCAAGGTACACAACGACAGGGACATTGGCAGCGAGGACAGCTTCCTGACAGCTCCATGACAGCTTTTGGTTGGCGGGGTAGACGGGGAGTAGTCTAGACGCAAAGTATAAAACGTGGGCTTACCGGCCTTGACCATTTTGACGGTTTTATTAGGGGATTTTGGGGTGTTTGTTTGTTGATTGTTGGTTTTCTATTGCTTTTCTGTTTTGCATCCAGTGAATCCGGAGAACACAGGAACAAAGCAGTGAAAATGCAGAGGCTCCAGCGGAGGAGAGGACTTTTTAGCTACAGCAGATCGGGCCAAACCTTCTTCGTCCGACTTGGACGGCCGGGCCCAGCCAAGTGGGGGAGGGGATCCAATGCGTCAAGGTGCCAGTGGCTGAAGGGATAAGGATAACATGGCCCTCGGAAGCTCATAACGAACAACGAACACCTTCTCAGGACTAATCACTACCGGTCCTTCCTACGTCGCAGTGTCATCATCATCGCCACCTGGGCGGCCCCCTCTTGAGCCGATGCAGCCGGCAGCCGGGGCGAGACTGGGAGTGTGAAGAGGGGCAGCTTACCAATCTCGAAACTTTGCTGCGTCGGAGATGAGATGTCCAGACGATGGATGGTACTAGCTAGGCCTAGAAAAAGTGCCCCACGTTCGGCGATAGCTTCCGCGACCGGCATGCCGACGCCGAGCGCGTGATGCACCTGTTATAAGAGCGGCGGGGGGTGGAGTCGGTGCCTATCTGCCGGCTACGGGCAGCAAAACGGAGGGCTAGCGATTTGTTTTCTGGTCTACATAGTACATCGCCTCGCCGACCTCGTGAGCCAGCCCTGTTCTCGGTCAACCGATAAAAAAAAGAGCAAAAAATTGAGGAGATGAAGACATGACATGTCGTGCCTGGGGTCGCCCGGCTCCAAAAATGTTTCATAGGTGTCGTGTGCGACAATCAGATTTTGATGCGGTTGCTTCCGGGCAAAGGTTGATCGCTATATTACTGATATAGTGCATCAGATCGACCGTATTTATCACTATGAGACTTTTCCCCATCCACAGGGCTGACATACTACGGAGAAGCTGTGATGGTTTTTTTTGTTGTTTTTTTTGTTTGTTTGCTTGCCTCACAGATTTGGCTGCCATTCGTCTAACCGGATGCACGCGATTGATTGCTGCTGAACCCCGGTACCTCTAGCCTGACCAACCGCCCACCTAACCCAAGGTACAGTACCTAGGTACCTACAAGTTCAAAGTTTCTGTAGAGATTCCAAGCGGTCCCCCTCAGATCAAAGGACAAGGACCCACTAGAATAGAAACAGGCTGGCCTAGAATTCATTTGCACCTTCGTCCATGACCGTACTACGTACCTACTGTAAACTGCCTGTAATTTAATTACTGTCCAGGTCCAAACCACCAGACCAACCTCCAAATCATCGCGCTCCCGACGACGGCGCCACGACGGGTCACGCATATTCAAGTCGAGCGTCATTGGCTCGGGTAGGTGCTGCAGCGCATCACTTGCCCCAAGATAGAATTATTCGAGATAGACGCAGAGAAAGCCGCTGCCCGACACCCCTCCGAATTCGCCACCGCAGTGCCAGAACTGGGGTACCGATGCCTACTTGTCACAAGCTTACTGTCGTTTGAGATTGCCCGCGTCGCATCCCATCCAACGCCAGCTAGCCGCACATCGCCGTTTTGCCGAAGTCCACCAAAGCCACCCGTCGGCTATTCTCCGCGCCCTGGCTGGCTGGTCTCGGTCCTCCTAAAAATTGAAATCGCTCGCTCGGGAACCTTTTTACACCGACGCCCACGCACACGCATACGCACACGGACCCCCCACGAGACATCGCAATGTCGTTCAATGACGGTCGCCGCTACGGCCATGTGCCTCCAGCGCAGTATCCCGTCCAGAACACGCAACCGCAAGAACCGGGCCGTCGGTCGAGCTTCCATCGCGGCGATGACTCGAGCTTGTTTGACCAGCAGGGGAACGGCGTGCTTCAGGAGGATCTCTTTGCCAGCCCCGTCGAGACGAGAGCCACGCCCGGCTATGGCGCTTCCGCCAGCATCGGCATGGCTGGCTACCAGCATCAGTATCAGGCGCCGCCGACGCCGACCTCCTACAATCCCGCCCAGTTCGCCGCCCAACCCATCTCCACGGCTGGATTTGGCAGATCTTTGAGCACGAACCAAATGCCCACCACAACCAGGTCCACTTTCAACAACCCGACGTCGCCAACGTACGGCGGTGTCTCGTCTCCGACTAGCTACACGCCTCAGGCCTACAATCCAGCTGCATACGCAAACACTGCGACGACTGCTCCCCCACAGAGACAGCCGACATACCATGGCTACAGCAGCAACTACAATTCCAACTACAATCCGGCTACTCCGATCCAGCCATCTCCCGCTTCGGCTACCCCGTCATACAGCTACGGCACACCCCAACCGACGCCCCAGCCCGCTCAGCCGTCCTACGAGCAAGCGGCGATAGGTCATCAGTACAGGTCATCGAACGCGTCCAACTACTCCCAGCACTCTGCAAGCTCGTCTTTCTCATCCCAGTACGGAGCTTCCTATTCCTCATCCGCATATCCCAGCTCATACTCGGCAAGTAACAACGTTTACGGGAGCTTGTACTCTGCAAACGGAGGCGCAACCGCTTCAAGTCTTCAACAACCAGCAGCCTCGCAGACTCCATACCCCATGGACGATGGAATTCCTGTTGGGCCAAATTACTCTTCCGAAAGCCTCAACCGTCCACGATCACAGACCTCCCCGTTGCCCTCACCGCATTACCAGCCACCCCAGCAGTCCGGCGTAGGCCTCTCGAGGCACCCGACAAACGCGCCCCTCCCCATCAGGCCTATGGAAGATGTTCCGGAAGAGTGGGATCCGAGTGGACCGACTGTCGATGACGGACTCATCACTCAAGACCACTTACTGCGAGAGATAGAGTCTGATCTTGGCCTGCTTCAGCACTCGAGCTCACAGGCATCGGCCTCGCCCAGGCGGCCCAGGCCAATCAACGGCAACATTTCCGACGACGAAAGGAATCGCCTCCGAGAGTCTCGTCTTACCGATGGCCAGGGTGCCTTTAGCACCCACGAGATGAGCTCGGCATTGATGGAAGACAGCAGATTCCAACAAGGCCTAACACCAACCCAATCAGCTGTACCGCAGGATGATAGCCCTAGCGACAACGAGTGGGCTGGCGGCATGGATTTTGGTGGCATGGATCTGGGGTCTTTGGGTGGAGGCTACGCAGGGACCTTGTCCTACGACAACAACATCAGCTCTCCCCCTGCTGATTCAGCTGCGCACACATTTGCGGACGCCGACGTCGATTTTGGGGGCACTGGAGGCCTCCAATCGGCTTCTCTTGTACGCGCGCGAAGCTTTGATCAGGGTGACGAAGAGGTCTCTGTTCGCTCCAGGAGAAGCGGGAGCGAGTCACCGTACAAGGAGGATGATTTTGCCGACATGCCTGACATGTTCTACCACCCCGGTCTCTCGAGTAGGCCGCTCCCAGCGATTCCACCCACCGGGTCGGACAGCAATTCTATGATGTCGGCCCACCCTTCGGTGCGCTCGCAGCATCATGGCTACGCTCAAGGCACGGATGCAGGGGTCGGCGTGCTTACCCAAGCACAGCAGCAGCACCAGCAACAACAACAGCAGCAACTCCTGGTTGAAAGGTCAATATCGTTATCCAGCCACAGCACCACCCCACACGTGCAGGTGCCCGGCCGATCCAGGACTGATGCCGCCGACGAGAGAAAGAAGGCCAACAGGACCCTGGCCCAACAAGCAGTGATTTCAGGATCGGCTGCGGCTAATGTTCCATACGACGGTTACGATACGCCTACATCATCCGCGATCTCCTACGACGCCATCACCCTCCCCACTGGGCGACGGCGCAAGTTTGTGCCCTCCAAGATGACATCTGGTGACCTTCGACGCTGCACAGAACCTTGGGCTCTCAGTGGTATTGCTTCCTGGATCCGGGAGATGGCCGAGGGCGAGCCTGATCTGAAACAAAAGACGATTGAGGAGGGCTTGATCAAGCTGTTCACATCCAAAGTCCCGACAATGAATGTTGCCGATGCGGAAACACTGGCCAGCAAAATATTCGAGAGGATGTTATCAGCAGGCATCGTCGTCCGAGAGGAAGAGTGGGTCAAGTTTGGCCCGGGAACCATATCTGGCGTGCTTTGGCAGCTCACCGGGCTCGGCTGCTATGCATCCAGGCTACACGTTGAAGAGATCCCCGGCAGATGCTACAGCTTCCACTGCACTCGAACGCTCAAGAAGGCCAATTTGGACGACCTGATGTCTGGAGAAACCATCAAAAAGACGGACTGGAAGGAGTATCACAACCTATCCGATGCAACAATGATCTCTCGCGGTAAGAAGGAGGTTGAACGCCAGAACAACTTGCACGAGATTGTCTACAGTGAAGAGGTCTTCATGAACCACATGGAGGTGCTCCGGGTACTATACAAGGAGCAGCTCAAGGCGTGGCAGCCGCCGATTATCACACCAAACAGGCTCAGCAAGTTCATCGACAATGTTTTTGGGAAGGCCGAGGCCGTGCAGCAGACCAACAAGGAGTACCTGCTGGCCCAGCTCAAGTACAGACAAGCCGAGCAAGGACCTTGGATTAACGGCTTTAGCGACATTTTTCGCGAGTGGATTCGCAAGGCCAGAGAGCCGTACATTGCCTTTTCGGCATCTTACCCGTATGCGCAATTCCTCGTTCGGCGTGAGAAGGACCGCAACGTTCTCTTCCGACAGTTCCTCGATCATGTGCGGAGTCATAGGAGGTCAGAGAGGCTGGGGTGGGATACGTATCTGAAAGCACCCATAACACGACTCCAACGATATTCGCTACTGCTCCAGACAGTTCACAAGAATTCGATCAAGGACGACGAAGAAAAGGCAAACTTGGGCAGGGCCATTGAGGAGATCAAGGCGGTGACCATGGAGTGCGACAAGCTTGTGGACGACATGACAAGACAGGTTGCTCTCATCGAACTGCAGTCATCACTTGTTCTACGTCCTGGCTTCCAGTCCAAGCTCAACCTGGACCACCTGGGTCGCGAGCTCAAGATGCAAGGAGACTTGCAGCGTATGGGATCGCGAGGTGTGAGGTGGGTTGAGACGCACGCACTACTATTCGACCACTACTTCATCCTGGCCAAGATCATCCCCAGCAAGGACGGGCGGAGCGAGAAGAAGTACGATGTTTCAAAGGAGGTAAGTAAATCAGCATGCACTCACTTGGCCAAGTGCCGTGAATCTGTCCACGTGCTAACACTGGCGCTAGCCAATACCAATGCCACTATTGTTCTTGGAGAGCATGAACGATGATCCCGTCTCGAAACAAAAGGGCATAACCGCCCCGCTCAACCGAGCAACACCGACTGCTGGGTCTGGCACTCAACTGAACAAGGTCATGTCAAACGGCGGCGATCGCCCAGGGCTGGAGCACGTGAACACGAGCTCCTCTGCCGGATCAATGCAGCCGGTGACGCGTCTGAATACAGCCGCCTCATACGAAGAGGGCAAGATTTTGTACCCGTTCAGGGTCAAGCACCTGGGTCACGAGGTCTATACTCTGTATGCCACCACGGCACAGAACCGGCAGGAGTGGTGCAACCAGTTGATAGAGGCGAAGACAAACTATGCCCGGGCCCTTCACGCACAAAACGCTGAGCCGTTCAGGCTGCGTGTGCTGGCGGATGGGGCTTTCGCATACGACTCTATATCCGCCATAGGAAAGACGGCAGGGGTTCCGATCCGCGGCACGCCGCTTGACCGCGCCATCAGAGAGATGGAGCAGGTCTATGGCCCGGGTCGCGGTCCTGCAGCAGTATGCCGGGCGCAGGTCAACTGCGCAACGGCATTCACTGCCTACGGCAAGTCCATCATTGCGATAGGAACCGACTTTGGCGTCTACATCTCAGAGGCTAGCAACCCGCGCGGCTGGACGCGCTCTGTGCAGGTCAGCAAGGTGACGCAGATTGCGGTGCTGGAGGACTTTTCCGTCTGCCTGATCATTGCCGATAAGTCGCTGGTTTCATACCCCTTGGACGTGGTGGCGCCCGTGTCAAACTTCCCTGCCCCGGCGCACGACAACCCGCGACGGGCTCCGGTGCGCCTCGCCAAGGACGTCAGCTTCTTTGCGACGGCCCGGATGAAGGACCGGATGCTGGTTTTCTTCAAGCGCAAGGAGGGCATGCACAACACGTTCAAGGTCCTGGAGCCCGTGTTCAACAAGTCGAGCGAGAAGAAGACGAGGCTGTTTGGCGGGCGCAAGGGGGCCTCGGGCAGCACCGAGTACTTTCGCGACTTTGACGAGTTCTACCTGCCGACCGAGTGCTTCTCGCTCAACCTGCTGCAGACGTACATTGCAGTGTGCACGGCCAAGGGGTTCGAGCTGCTGACGCTGGACAAGAAGCAGACCATGTCGATACCGCGGGACCTGACGCTCCCGGCCATCGCCGACATCGCGCAGCGGATCCAGAACCAGCGGCCGCTGGGAATGTTCAAGCTCAACGACCAGGAGTTCCTGCTGACGTACGAGGACTGCGCCGTGTACATGGACAAGCACGGCGAGGTCTCGCGGACGCTGATCATGGAGTACAGCGGCAAGCAGAAGAAGGCGCGGGCGGCCACCATGTTTGGGCAGTATCTAATCCTCTTCAACGAGGACTACGTCGAGGTGCGCAACGCCGAGAACGGACGGCTGCGGCAGATCATTGCGGGCCGCGACGTCAGGTGTCTGGACTATGGATACCGGGGCCCGACGGGGCCTGGCCAGGGGGTGGCGACCGGGGCGGTGCCCATGGACTCGGAGGGCACGGTCAAGATTTGCATGAGCCACCCGGAGGTTGCTGGCAGCCAGATCGTGCTGGAGATGGCGTTGAACGATGGGCATTTGGAGAAGTCGTGATGAGGGGGGTTTTTTTTTTCTTCTTTTTGGCCGAGTCAAGGGTCAACAGACGTGTTTTCTTTTGCGAAGGGTTTGTTCCTTTGTGTTTGACTCTTCTTTTTTTCGTCTACAGTTGTAAGTTTAGCTTGATGACACTGGCGGCGACAGGAAACCAGATGGCCTGTATTTCCTTTAGGGTTGGGTACTAATGGGCAAACGTGTTTGGCGGTTTGAATTGAAATAAGGGGGTTGGGTCCTGTTAGGTATCTAGGCACGTGTAAGCATCTCGGAGGCTTGGATCTCGGGGGTTCGAACGAATCTTGGTGTCTTGTCTATCTGATCTTTATGAATGTTTCCCAAAGAGATACGGGGAAGGGAAGTAGGCGAGGGGCTTATTCGCGGCTTTTTTATAATATAGATAAATTGGGACAGCACCCAGGATTACTGGTTTCAATCACAACTCTGTGCCCTCTTGTGAAATTTTGTATTTCAATCCGTTCGCGAGCCAATGCATGCTGAAGCACGGCTAATTTCTCCAATTAGATCATCAAACCACGACTAACTACATTACCTTTCGGAAGCCAACAGTCAAAAGCCGAAGCCAACAGACAGACAGTTCTCACAGAGCCTGGCCAACATGGGCTTCAAACGAAATTAAGCAGGCACACAACTACTTTGATAGGCACTCTGAAGGAGCAAAGACATATGCTTGTGTCAAGAACGTAAATTTTTGCAAGAATAAACAGTTAAGAAATAAAGGAATCAAGGACAAATGACAGACAAGTGGCTGACCGGCCGACTCAAAAGTCAGTGTTCCTGTACATACGTACGTCCCAAACCAATCCGTGATAAGCTTTTGACGAAAAAGTAGAGACAGGCAATAAGGGGGTATAAATAGGGACCTGTGGTTGTCCCCTTCTTATAGAAGCAAGTTCCTGTGCATAGCGTCTTGGAATTTA
>JASAOQ010000765.1:0-25443 GCA_031306065.1 Pseudopyricularia cyperi | reverse complement strand
GGGGGGGATCTCTCTCCAGTAGGGACGAGACTCACGCGAGACATAGACAAAGTTGAAGCTGTCGTTCAGCGTCGAGTAAATCTTGGCGGCGATGGCGGGGAGTTCTATGTGTGCATATTCATACTCCCTTGAACCGTCCATATCAGCAATAGTTTTTCAACACAAGAAAGTCCGCTTTGGAGGTTATATCTCACTCTTTAGTTACCGACATGTACGGTGGACCGAGAGCCCAGACGCAGCCATGCGCTCCCTTCAATCTGGCCAAGGTGGCGTCATCATACTTAGAGAGGTCATCTTGGATGATGACCTCCACCTTGTCCTGCCCCTCTGCCTGCTTTACTTCTCTCCGGCTGATGACGGTGATCTTGGTTATGGCTTCGTTTTTGAGCATGAATTCCAGAGCGATCGAGCCCACGAAGCCGGTTGCGCCGGTAAGGATCAAATGCATTTTGGCGACACTGTTTGCACTTTGATATTCTTCCTACTCTGGAATGCCAGTTTCTCTAGCTTGCCGTCACTCTCAACCTGGGACTCTTTGCTTTGCTGTAGTTTTCGTATCACCGGGTGTTTGAAGCAGATGGCTCACGACAAAAGGGCCTATCAATTCTCATCCAAGAAGCATATGAACTATACAGTTCTGTCTACGTGAAAGTCTGTGGCCAATGAGCAGTGTCATATGGGCTTACTGTCCGGCAGACAGTCAGCAGGGTTAAAGTCTACGCCACTGGGCCGCTGGACCTCACTCAATTAGTTCATGGGAAAGTTGATTGTACCTGTGTAGCTGCAAGGTCAACACGAGCCTCAGAAAATGGCGCCATACTCGTACAGCGAGACTTGATCAAGTCTCTGGGCCAGAGAGGCTGGCCTTCCCGCCTAGTCAGGCACAGTTCGTATCCTGGGCGTGAGGGAGTAAAAACAATGCAGCTGGATATCCATGCAGCTATGAGCCCCTTGATAAAGAGTCTGGGGGGTTTTGACATGCCAGTACGTATTGCTATTGTCATCTGAGAGAATCTGCCGTATGTGGAAGGTTGCCTGGCCTGATTCCTAGGTAATCATGGGCAGGTATATGCAGCGGAATTAGCCAAGCAGGGCCAGCAACCCCGTTATAAACGTTCCGGCTCTAGAAGGGCAGTCCACGATGGTCCACGCTAAATTCACTTAATAAATGTTGTCTTCTGTTCTGTGCCGAGAAGTACCCCGGGAAAGCTGATCATGGGAACCATATGATCCAACGACTGCGTAACATCTATCCTCCCAGCATGTCCATTACCTTTACACAGGCTTTGCTGCACAAGCCCATGCTCCCCAACATGTCGATCGCATCACTGTCACGAGCCCTGCCAAGGCTAACGCGAGCATTGGATCGTCGTGCCTATCACACGCCTAGCAAGGTACTCAATGCAGCAGCCACACAATCCATCGAGCCCGTCAGACCGGTTGACCTGCCGCCACACTTGCTTGGACGACCACAGCACTTGAGCAACGTATCACCTTCGTGGGTCGCACGTGGAGACGAAGAGTTCTCGACGCAGTCGCTCCTGTCCTTGTTCAAGAACGAGATCTCGAACCTCAAGATTGACGATTTCCTCTCGCCGGAGGAATGCACTCGGTTGACGGCCATTGTTGAGACGCACCAGATTGTAAGTTCAGCCGGGACTTGCTTTTAGTCGCCGCACTGACATGGGAACATGTGCCCTCGCAGGGCTTCTACGGTGAAAAGGTACAACCTCCCATAGGCTGCATTGGCATCACGCAGTTCGACCATGCAAGGTGTAAGTCATAACCTTCCTGCATCGAAGTGGCCCAAAGTATCTGAAGCTCACCCTCATCTGCAGCCAAGAACGACTACTTTGCCCGCGTTTCCCAAGCCCAAGCACTTCAGCAGCGCTTCGTGGCCGAGACTGGCATCGACGTCTCCGCACGGGTCAGAGCCGCCATCCAGCGCGTGGCGCCGGCGGGCTTCGACGTGCGTACGGCGCACGAGGACGACAAGCCGTACTTCTCGGGGCTGCTGCGCATGATCAACCGGTCGGCGCTCATACACGCCGACTATGGCGCCTTTGACGGGCCCGGCTGGGAGATTGGGCGCGTCACCGCGCAGCTGACGTGGAACGTGCTGCTCAAAGAGGTCCGCGGCGGCGAGAGCGTCGTCTACCGCCGGCCGTGGAGCGGGCCCGAGGACGACGCCCAGTTCAAGGTGCCGGACAGCTACGGCTACGACCCTGCTGCTGTCGCGGGCGCCGAGTATGTGGTGTTGGAACCAAAGGTTGGGCAGTTGAGCCTGTTTAATCCACGGTGAGACTTGTCTTTGTGGCCGCCTGAAGGGTCTCATCTGCTGACGTTGTTTTTAGAAATTTCCACGAGGTACTGCCTATCGAGAACCCGGAGAAATGCTCGCGGTACACTTTCAGCTCTTTCATTGGGTATCTGCCGGCCGGCGAGGTGGGCGGACCGGCGCTGATTTTCTGGTCTTGAGTCTTTTGCGGCAAAATGTTGGTCTACAGACACTAGACTAGTTCATGTATTGGAAGATCTTAATACGTAGTCTGTATAATTGCATTCAAGCCTTCTGCAGCACCAAAAGCCATAGGATCCTATCTCTCGCGAAACTCTGCTGGTTTCTTTTGTCAAGAAAAGTTAAGCACACCAAAAGATCTATCTGTATCACTTGTCTGTCGTTTCCAAAGATAGTCATCAACAACCGGTCTGGTTTCCTCTAATAACAGCCGACCTTCCCAAGCTCGGCGTTTCATTGCCTGTTGAAAACAGAGCCATTACATTGGGTGGATCACATGGTTAAGCTTGCAACTTGAAAAAAGTCCGTTCAACAATGTGGACAGTAAGCCGCCAGTACACTGGCTCGGGTGCCCATGGCTGATGCAAGACCCACAAAGTATCCACGGAGAATTGTCATCTGGAAAGCCTCACTACCGATGAGGGCTCCTCCGTGCGCTGAAAATGAACCTATTCTGAGCCGTTTTGGCTCAAGAGAGCTTGCCAGGCCTACATGGCTCCAGTGGAGTCATGCCAAAGTAAAAATGAGGGCGGGAGCATTACTACAGTCCATCGACAACTACTTAGGTAGTGTTTTTGATATCAAAGACCTGGGCAGCGGACGCTGTAGTTAGTCGTATTATCAACATTCCTGCTTTTCCACACTTCAAATGATTTCCACAAAGCCACTGAGATGCGTCGCAAGAGCGGCTGCCAGTCTTCGCCCTGCATACGCCAGTCTTTCTCTTCGACCCCAAGCCAGATGCCACTTCCACAACTCCCCAAAGAGCAAGTTAGCCGCGGTTGCAGAGGCAGTGACAATACCCAAAGATGCACCACCGGCCTATGCACCGGAGCTGGCCAAGCCCCAGCTCAACATCTGGGAGCACGCGCACAAGCCAGGCTTTTACGGCGCAATAAGCGAGATCATGCAGCTTCGCGACAAATACCTTGAGGACCGTAACATCTTCATTGACAGCCGGCGGATGTTGCCGCTCCTCCGAGCCCTCGGCGCGCGGGATGAGGACTTTGAATCCCTTCAGTTCGTCAGCAACAACCTCTACAGCGATCCCACGCTACCCTTTAGACGATCACGCAATGGGCGCTTCTGCTTTGATTTCTCGACCCGCAGCGTTCGGAGACTAAAGTTCCAGCCGTTTGCACTCTCGCTGGAAGAGGACTTCAAACGACACGACAGCGGGCAGGTCCGCATGTTCGACGAGGTCCAGGACGAGCTGCAGCTCAACACGGCATTCCAGGCTCTCATGGTGTTCAAGGCCATGATCTGCCACGGGGTGCCGACCGCGCCGCGTCCCAACCTGAACTACGACTCGGAGCGGTGGGTGTGCACGCTCTTCAACCTGCGGACGGTGACGACGCCGTCGATGCTGGGCGAGCCGGCGTTGGAGGGCGTGCACACGGACGGCGTGGACCACACCATGACGACGTACCTGGGCTCGCGCAACATGGCCGCCGGCAGCGCCATGACGCTGGTGCACGACATGGCCAAGACGACGGGGGCCGGGTTCACCGAGACCAGGCACGCGCTCCTGCGGGGGCGTGCTCTGCACAGCCGCTTCCTCGACACCCTGCTGGTCGCCGACAACGAGCTCAAGCATAGCCTCTCGCCCGTGCACGCGGTCGATCCGAACGAGGAGGCTACCCGGGACATGCTCATCTTCTTCACGCGGCGGCCTGTCAGAAGGGACATGGGTCATGTCTCTGAGGATATTGATTCTTTCATGCCGCACACGGAGCTGCCGATGGAGGTGCCACTGTTTGTGCCTGGGGCTATGAGGTATTGATTTTGTGTTTCTACGGGGTATGGCATTGTTTTTAGCTGGTAAAGGGGTCGATGATGGCCATCAAAGTGTATACTAGTCCCGGGTGACGGCCATGCGAACATCTGCTATCTAGAAATGAAGTTGTGTTTTTCGGGCGTTTCTTACGATTACGAGTTTAGCCATCAACTATCTTGAGCGCAAACACATCAGTCCAGTGGTGTTTGATACATACACAAAGACAAGTGAGCGAGAGTCAAGGGAGAACCTGGACACGTGCCAGTCAGACAGGACAGTAAGCCGCTGCAGAGACTTAACATCAGTGTGGTCATTGTACAGGCATGCATGTCACCTCGAAACCCGGGCTTGCCAGAAAACCAGGACAAATCCCAACGGAATTTTATTGCCAAGCCCTGAAAGCTGAATTAGTGCCTTTTGGAAAAAACAAGGCTTTGAAAAGAGTTGTCACCAAGCTACGGTCACCATGATCTACACTGCCCCATCGTGCATCCCACATCTGGCCTTCCAGGCCCCGGATTCAGTGCCCATCCACGAGTTCCTCTTCTCCGAGGCCTCCAGCGGGCGCCATCCGCTGGCTGCGTCAAAGCCTGCGCTCACGTGTGGCATCACAGGAAAGTCGTACTCTGCAACAGAAGTGGCAGCGCGTATAGACCATCTTGCGCGGTCGCTTGCTGCCCGCCTTGAGTGGAGCGTAAACGACGGAGATGCGTTGGATAAGGTCCTGGGCGTATTCAGCGTCAATGCCGCAAGTGTTTTCCCCCTAAAAGTATCCTCGAATGGGAGGCTACCTCACATGCTAACCATGTTTCCGAGGACAGATGGACGGGATGACCGCCTCGTGGGCCTCACACAGGCTCAACGGCATCTCGTGTCCCATGAGCGCTCTCTACACGGCATCGGAGCTCACCCACCAGCTCGTTGCCGTGCGATGCAAGGCACTGTTCACATGCGTTCCACTACTAGACGTCGCACTGGCCGCGGCTTCGGCGTCCGGCATCCCGCGCGACCGTGTCTACCTGCTCGAGGTTCCCGAGGTTGTCGCGAACGGCAAAACCGCACCGGGGGATCTGACGTTCGTCGAGCAGCTGATCGCCCAGGGCCGGCAGCTCAACCCGCTCGAGCCTCTGCGCTGGTCAGATGGCCAGGGCGAACGCCAGCCGGCTTTCCTGTGCGCGTCAAGCGGGACCTCGGGCGCGCCAAAGTCGGTCGTGACGTCCCACCGCAACGTCATCGCCAACATGATCATGATCTCCACCTTGGACAGCGCCACCCGCGACGCCGAGGCGCCGCGCGAGCTATGTCTCGGGGTGCTCCCCCAGAGCCACTGCTACGGGTTGTTTGTCAACTGCCACGCGGCCATCTACAGCGGCGACGGGGTGGTTGTGCTCCCGCGCTTCGACATGGACGAGACGCTGGCGACGGTGCGGCGCCACGGCGTGCGGCGGCTCTGGCTGGTGCCTGCGCAAATCGTGGCGCTCGCCAAGGCGGCGGCGTCGACGCCGCGACGCGACTTGAGCCGCGTGCGCGCCGTGTACACGGGCGGGTCGGCGCTGACGGAGGAGCTGCTGGCCGAGTTCGGCGCGCTCGTGCCCGGCTGCGCGCTGGTCCAGCAGTACGGCCTGACCGAGACCACGGCGGTCGTTTCCTCGGACCTCCCCGACGATGCCGTGCTGGGGTCTTGCGGCGTGCTCTGTCCCGGGTTCGAGGCGCGACTGCTGGATGAACATGGGCAGGACGTGAGTCCTCCGTACGGGCGGGCCGGAGAGCTGGTCCTCCGCGCCCCAAACGTTTCTCTGGGGTATTTGAACAACACGGCGGCGACAGAGGAGTCGTGGACTGCGGATGGGTGGTTCCGGACCGGGGACCTGATGGAGATGCGCAGGAGCGACAAGGGAAACGACCATCTGTTCATGGTTGATAGGATAAAGGAGCTGATCAAGGTCATGGTAAGCCTCGTCTAGGTCCTTTTTTGCTGTTCTACTTAGGGACTGGGCTGTTATAAGACTCTCATCTAACACATAGTCTCAGGGTATGCAAGTGGCCCCCGTGGAGTTGGAGAATCATTTGCTCCTGCACCCGGAAGTGGACAGCGCTTGCGTGGTTCCGGTGCCGAACGATTCCGCCGGGGAATTGCCGTTTGCTTATGTAGTGAGGTCGACGGCCTCCGAAGCCGTCAGCGCCCAAGTCTTGAAAGAGCAGCTGTTCAACCATGTTGCTGAGTCCTTTGCTCAGTACAAATGGCTGAGAGGCGGCATTGAGTTTGTCGATTCTCTGCCCAAGACTGCTGTTGGGAAGATACAGAGAAAGTTGGTCAAGGCCATGGCTCGAGAGCATGTCGAGGCTGAGGCTGCTCGCAAGAAGATGGAGACGAGGGTTGACAGCTTCAATGCCAAGAAGTTGAATGGATGCAAGGAGCCTGTTGTTGTAGAGATTATCGAGTTCGAGTCGGACGAAGAGGATTATTAGGTAGGAGGTGGTAATGTAAGCTATAATGCAAGTCAAAAGAAGCGTGTACAAGAGAAAAAAAGAAAGTCAAGCTAGATCAGAACATGGTCAACATTGCAGGGCCAACAGCCTGTCTTTGTCTTCTTGAAAGACCTCGATATCCATAAGCAACAGATTTGTTGGCTTGACTGATATTGACTTGAATTCCGACGCCAAAAAGAACCCCCAAACCAATGATACAGCCAATCACGGCTACAGATTCCCCCGCGCCTGCTCAACCGCATCCGCCATCTCCCCCATCGACCTAAAATGCCAACTAAAGTCCACCTGCTCGCGCAGCTCCTCAAGATTCCCGCCCATCACGCTGGGGAAGTCCCCTTCTCCGGTGCCCCTCTCAATCCAAGCGCTGACGAGACCCGCCTGCTTGGCCGGCACGTGGTCGTGGAAGAGGCTCTGCGCCGTATGGATGATCTTGTCCTTTGGAACGCCCAGATCCTCCTCGCAGTGCCGCACCAGATACTCAAAGTTGCGCGGGTCGGGCTTGTAGGACCCGATATCCTGCGCCGTGTAGATGGCGTCGAACGCGATGCCGGGGAACTGCCGCTCCAGCGTGCGCGAGAAGGACGCCGTGTCCACGTTGGACAGGATCACGAGCTTGTACCCCTCGCCGCCGCGCTGTAGCCGCCCGAGCGCCTCCGGCGTGTCCGGGTAGGCGGGCCAGTCGCCGACGCTGGCGCCGAACCCGGCCCGCGCGTCGTCGTCGGGCGGTGGCAGGGCCAGCTCGGCCGCCAGCCCGGCGTAGGCCTCGGCCAGGATGTCGCTGTACAGCGCGTCGGGGCGCACGGCCTGCGCGGCGCCCTCGTGCCGGACAAAGGCCTTGAGCAGGGCCGGGCGGTCGCCCTTGAGCGGGTGAGAGTCCGCCAGCGCCGCGGTCAGGGGCGAGAGCGCCGTGTAGATGCCGCCTTCCCAGTCGACAAGGGTGCCGAAGCAGTCAAACGTCAGGCAGTGGAAGTCGGTGATGGGGCGTGTGGTAGGCATTTTTTCTCCTTGGAGTGCGTATGTGCTGGGGATGAGTGTACTGGGAGAGCTCCACTGGCTGCGGGACCGTGGGCGAGTGGCGTGCGTAGCAAATGTTGCGTGGAAGTTCAGTCGTTGCTTGTTTCAAGGAAGCCAATCTTAGACAGTCGTTACTACTGGAGGCTTCTTTAAAATTATGTAGAGGGCAGAACACAAGCCTACTACGGGGCCGTGATGCTGCGACCCATGTTCAGAGAGAAAACTTGGGCCAAAATCAAGAACGCGTGCTCGTGTCCGATGGGGTGCTTGGCTTACGATAACGCAGTGCCCATATACCCACCCCCACCGTAATATGCATCTTTTGTTTTTCAGGGGGTTGAGCCCAGCTTTAAAGGGTTTCATCACTGGGTGGACACGTCTAGCGGGAGAGTAAGTACAGTACTCAGATTCATCCAAAGGGAGCCCATGTAAGCCGGCAAACTGAAATAATTCTGCGTGAAGGCTCTCAGCACATCCCGGTGTTGCACTAATCTAAACTGCATCAGCGACAACGTGCTCGTTAACAATGCTGAATGGGCAGCCGTTGATGTACATGTGGCGTCGGCTTCCTGCATGTCATAACGGCATGGACTTGGAAGTCATAGATGCCGCAGGCATATACGCAGGAATTGGCCCAGTATGTAGATATCTAAGAACTGGAATCACTGGCCCACTGCATCACCTTCTGCTGCAACTTCCGCGACATCTCGTCATCGTTGAGCCTCTTTCGTTCAGCTCTGGGAAGAAATCTTGTCGTAGTTTTCGTACCCTCTTCGGGAAGACTAGGTTGATTTACGGAACAAGTCGCACAAAGGATGGCAGCGCTCTGGTTATCATACAATCCCATCCAAAATTGGATGTCTTTTTTCTATAAATCCCGTTATTTGCCCCCAAGGACCCTTATCAGTTCCCGCTTTTAAGTCTTGCCCAGGCTCCCTTTATCGTTTATTTTTATTGTTTCGATAATGCCGCCGCCCCGGCGCTTGAGGCGAAGGCGCATGCGAAGAAAGAGGTGGTGTGGAGCTTCATAAGACAAGACAGCGGCTAAGAAACGCAATAGCGGTTGATGGGAGAAAATGAGGGCGGCGGGGAACAATGTAGTTGATAGTTAGGATCGCGACTGAAGGATAATTGGGCCCAACGCCGCAAATAGTATAAAGGGAGTAAACACTTTGCAATGTATAGGTTTGGGCATTGTTCAGCGGAGCGGAGCAGTGCATACATAGTAAGCGAAGCGAACGAAGCACTGCAAGCGTAGCGTTTCCTTTACTAGACCTTTTGTTTAGCGTAAGAGTTTCTCGGCTTCTCATTAATCAGTCAAATGCTTCCAAACCCTTATCGCATCGCGCAACTGGCCGAGTTTTTTGACTTTTAAATTGTGGAAAAGTGAAGCTATTCGGAAGGTGGGCTGTGAGGAGTGGGTATCGCATGCATGGTGATAGCACTCGCTACGCCACTCCCGCTCCGCTGAAGCCTTACGGGGCCAAAGCCTTTAGACCGCGGTAGAACACTCTTGTATGCGTGCATGGAAGGGGTCGCTGCCATTGAACATGCACGCGGTAAGTTGACCAATCCCCTCTCATCCTCGATTTACAATATTTAAACGCGATCAAGCAAAGAGTCGCTGCGGCAGGTTGATAGCATATTCATCAACTTGTTGTAAGTTGTGGAGAAGAGCCATTATTGTAAAAACTGCGTCACTAACAGGTAAAAGTGCTTTATATAGAAAAAGTGTGCTCAGACTGCTCACATATCGTAAACATTGGTTGAGTGAGTCCATAAGTAAACAGAAGATATATCTACTACTGCCTGCCATGGCTACTGTGAGATTTTGATATAGGCTGCTTTGCAGGGTGGGCACGTCTCACAGGTAGACGTGGAGCGCCGGTGGGACGAACACGGTGCCGATAAAGACGCTGCCATTACCGCTCCAATATACGCCCTCAAGGTCGATGCTGAGAGCAGGAGCAGCGGTTTTTCTCAACAAGGCGAACAGTATCAACAAGTTTGCCATCTGTTCGGTCGTGGAAAACCATGCCGGAAAGGGCGGCATTTATGGTTCAAGAATAAATAGCAGCCGCTCCTTGCATTGCATTGGCCTTGATATACGGGCATACCCGCTGAGCGGCAGCCGAGAAATGTAGATAACAATCATCAACTGGTTCGTGGAGCCTTGTGGCGATGCAAATATCTGAAAATTTGCTATCGGTACCGCCACATGGAGATACACCATAGTAGGGCCAGAAATGCTGTTTATACGAGCAGTCTAATACCGTCAGGCCACTTTGAGAGCATACTTGTTTTCGCGGCAATGCTGTGGACCTTGGACCTGTACTCTGCAAAAGCGAGTGGGTATTTTCCCTTCTGGATTTGCGGCCAGGATCTTTTTATAAATGGCGTGCTACTTTTTGATGGGCATCCCGGATGATACGAGAATATTGCCAAGGAGATTTTAAGCTTCGCGGCACGTGGCGAAGACAGCCCCCAATTCCATGGGCCTTTGTAAATTCAGACCTCTTTCTAGTAATCATCCATCTGATAGCTCTGTGACCGGAGACAACTATCGACGGTGTTTTTTATATAAAAGCGTTCATGATTCCTGTTCTTCTAGTTTCCCTTCAACTTCGAGCTTCCATCCCCAAATCACTCTTCACCTTTTTCACTTTTTCCTTTTCATTCTTTGGCTTTTTCTCAAAAGTCCATCATTACATTCTTTTTGGAAAGCAAAGTCTAGTCTTGTTTCACAATGCAGTTCAGTAACTTTCTCTCAATCGCGGCCGCTGCCGTCTCGGTCTCTGCCGTCGTCATCCCGGCGAGCGAGGTCGGCGCTACTTCTCCCAACCCCCGGGCCGTCTCGTCGCTGGTTACTAGAGCAACGACTAGCACCTATCCAACGGTAATATACAAATCGATCAGCCATCTTTTAGCTTTGATAGCTGTTATGTTATGTAAAACATTCACTAATACGTGCCAATATCATGTTAGAACCTTACCAGTCCTAAGCGCACAGCCGCCATCGTCATCACCGCCACTGGTGCTCCTGGCGCCGTCGGTGACTTTTATGGTTGCGGAACAGGTAAATAACGTTTATTCCTGGGCGCCAAACCCGCCCTACAGTTGAAACTACAGAGACAAAACTTGCTAACATCCTTTTTTTTCCCTTTTTTTTCCAGTGACACCAGTTGGCTTTCCCCAACAAACTGTTTGCGTCACTCTATACACAAACACCATGTGGCAGGGTATTGTGATAGATGTCGCCACCGGTGGGGTTACCATTTGCTCCAACGACACCAGTCTTTCGGGCCCTTGTGGTTCCGCCGGTGCCGGTGTCGAGATCGTTCTACAGTAGTACGACGATATGTACCACTGGTGGGATAAATGCTAGAGGGAACACAGACGAAACTAGAGGCAAAAAAAAAAGTAGATAGGGTTGGCGATTTAGACAAATGAATAGATTCTTTGATGAAAAAGCGAACCTTTACTGTTGGTTTTAGCCATCATGGCAGGTCTGAACTTTGGAGCACAATCTTTCCAGATCACATTCCACTAGGTATACATGCGATGTGACCAAACAATTCAAAAGTCAGCAGCATTTTACTTTGCTCGCCAGTCGCCTGCTCGGCCGAAGCCATGCAGAGAGTTGCCCGAATGCTTCCAGAGACATATGGCATGCAGTTGCCGATAACAGCCTGGCCATGGGCGACGAAACCTGATCGCCCATAATTTCTATTTCAGGCCGCGAATCCTGATCTGCGGCGGGCCGAGCTGCCCAGTCCCCGGATTTATTCAGGAATTGGGGATATTACAAAGTAGCATGTCGTGTCCAACATCCGTCTCCATGGTGATAAGCGAGGCTTTTTGCCCAACTATAAATATCTAGACTAAGACCTAGACTAGGGCAACATTACACATTCATGCGCGAGCGAACTACTCCACATCGCGACACGGTTTTCCCCGACCACCTCTTACAACACGCCAAAATGGCGCCGCACACCCAGTTTTTACAGGTACTCAGGGTCCACTGACCGGTGTGGCCTTTACCCACACAAAGCAGTGTTCGACAATGGAGACTGCGGCTGCTTCTATTTCAACGGATGGATATCGGAATATTGCGGGAGCCTCGGCGGGGGGTTCGCAGGGTTAACAGGGTCGCCAAGATAAGATGTGTTGAAGAAACCCTCATGGTCAAAACGCAGCTAATGCATAGTACTAGACTAGTCTAAATAATACCACTTTGGTACTCTGGTGATTTAGCTGGGATATCCCACAAATAGCCGCATGTTTCTACTGCTACTTAACGAGCCATAGTAGTTGTTGGTGAGGACGTGTGGACAGCTAGGGGTAACCTGGGCTGTCAAACTCTAACGGTAGGTAGTACCTCAGTATTGTGGGGGTTTTGTACTTTTCAGACGTTACACGATGCCCCCAATGGCGCGAGTGCTATGTACATCCACACACCATTGTTCCTTTCTACTACCTATCTACTACTGTATTATATTCGTACTTACAAAACTCGACGAGTTGATTCCTCAAAGCAGCATCGGTAGATAACCAAGAGAGCAGCAGTCTATCAAACGCTCGAGGTTTCCTGCCAGTAATATAATCCAATTAGCAAAGTTGACAATTGACATTTGGAAAAGCAGTGACTTGACTGTTGGACAAGCCACCTCTACTATGTAGCATCAAAAGTACTTTGCGGGCGATACTACCTACTGTAGAGTAATCTTTTTATCCAGAGGCTCTGCTGTACTTGGCCGCTTACAAAGGTTGTTGCACCGAGTCTGGGCGCCTTGGACAAGCATCTCTGTCGACTGGGATGCCTGGGCGCTATACTACATTTCTCACAGGTTTCTCATGTTACTGACCTGTCGGCTATTGAGTGACCTGCCTAGGCTAACTGAGCTTACCAACAAGATCTCGGTAGTATTCTGGACTCTCAGCAAGCATCCAGTTGAGGGTTTTTGGAGAATACACAGGTAAATCACCAAATGAATATGCCGATCCACTATGGTAGTAGTGGCCACCAAAAAGCTCCCAAGTCTGCGTGCACTTGGTCCAACAGTTCAAGTATTTCGTTCCAACTTCCCCATTGGGCTATGTCAAAGTCAGACCACCCCAAGCCGTGTATCCATTCAGGGGGTTGACCTGTGATGTTCATCAGGGGTTCAACTTGTCCTTCTTTTGACCTTGGCCAAAGTTTCTTCAAGACCCTGGACAGTCACAGTTGAACCTAAAAAACACCTTTGCCAAAAACGATTGCTGGTATTAACATCTTCAGACGAATGTTTGTACTACGTACAAGCCTAAAAGTACCGTTACTAGCTGCCTGCCAAAAAGTTCAAAAGAGTTGCATCCAACAAACAAACGCACAGGTTTCCGACCACCTGCTTTGCCCTTCCGGTAACCGCATTTCTCTCGCTCACACTAAATCTTACGAGACGCCGACTTGGCCATCTGTATCATGGATTTTGCCACGGGAAGACTTCGGCCGTAAACAGCATTCTTGCATCCCGACTATATGGCTACTTTTCTTCTTTACTTTTGCCAAACCCACTTGTAACAGCTCATCATTACAAAACAAATCCCCTCAAAAACCCGAGCATATCCTTTGCAAAACCCCTTCAAAGTCAGTACTATATTGCATGCCAATTTCAAGTCCCCCGTAGACTCTTGTATGAGAGAGACTTTATTGATACATCCATCTCAACAGACAGGATATCAGACTAGCCATGATGCATGTATGCGACCCTTTAATACTTTCGCTTGCTTATATTTCCATATTTCTATGGATATCCCCGTGATTTCATTCCTGACTGGGCACTTTGGTCGTCGTCACCTTTTACAGCTACCGATTTCTGATCAACATTTTCGGTACCTTTATCAGGAGCGAAACAACGTCCCATGGCCCTTGCGGGACCAAGCAACTCCCAATTGCTGGTACAATCATGAACGTATATCTCGTAATGGTATGGCCACTTGGCTGTAAACAATGCTTCTATCACAACACAGAGTTCAGCAGACCAAGCAGGCTGCTTTTGGGAATCCTGCCGGCAAAGTGCAGCGCCAATATCGTAGCCAGTGCCGCGTCCGACCTGTCTCGATGCCGAAGACACTTGTCCTCGGACGTCAGCGCCATGACAAGAGCCCACAGGTTCGGCAGCCCGTGCTGCACTATCGTCTTCAGCCCCCTGACGTCCTTCTGCGTCAGGGCCTGATCCCTCGACGTGTCCAGCGACGAGTCCGACGCGCCCGCCGCCGCGCCGCCGACGGGGCCCTCGCCGAGGCCCAGCGCCTCGCGCAGGGCCTCGACGCCGGCCCGCCCGTCCCCTCTCCCGCCGTCGTCGTGCCGCCTCTCCCTCCCCTCGGCGATCAGGAGCAGCTCCGACATTTTGAATATCTCGCCAAACAGGTCCCTGCGCTCCCACGCGCTCCAGCCCTGGGCCGACTCGAAGAGCCCCGCGAAGAGCTTGGGCAGCCGCCGGTTGCGGCTGAGGCGCTGCATGCTGGCCAGGTACGACTCGGAATCGGCCAGGGTGCTGCCGTAGTAGGCCTCGACCAGGCTGTCGAACGAGTCGAAGCCGGCGGCCTCGGCGCACTCCACCATGTACTCGAGCCGCTCGTCGATGGACTCGGCCGCTCCGGGCGGGGACTGGGGCGGTGGTGGTGTCCGGGTCTCGCTGCCCGGTTGAAGCGGGGTCCAACGGCTGTTTGAATCAAGCCCCGTCGCCGAGGAGTCTTGTCGGCAGTTGGGCCTGGGGGTGTGGACACGGCTGCTCGTGTCTTGCTGTGGTGGTGGGTGGGCTGTTGATGGGCGGGAACCTATGCATGTGGATGTTTGCTGTGCTGAACGGCGGTTGTCGTGCTGGCCTTGCTGCTGGGTAGCCGGCTTTTGATAGGGCTGCGATAGCTGTGGATGTCGCTGTTGCTGTTGCTGCTGCTGCTGCTGCTGCTGCTGCTGCTGCTGCTGCTGCTGCTGCTCGTGACTTTGTTGTTGTTGGTTTTGCTGTTGTTGTTGAGGCTGCTGCTGCTGCTGAAACGCCGGGATGGGACTCGGCAATTGCTGCTGATGGGAAGTACACGCGCCCTGTGATGTCGGTGTGTTGAGACCCAACTGACAATCGTCATCGGTGGTGCCAAAGTCAAAGTCTATCATGTCGTGGGTATCATGCACATAGGAGGCGGTATGATCCGCGTCTTGGCTGATACCGCTGCTATTTTGAAGCACTTTTGAAAAGACAACCACGGTAATCAGCAGTATATTCTCGGCCTGGAAAAAAAATGTTGCAATGATCACTTACACGTTACCAAGAGTTCTTTGTGCCTAAGCAGCTCCATGCGGCTCGCCTCAGGCATGCCCGGGCTCATCCGGTCCAGAAGCTGCATCTGACAGCGGATGCTTTCCTGCAGGATGGCTTGCACCCCTTGCTGCTCCTGCTCCGGCCGGACCTGGCCCGCCATGGGGTTCTGATGCCTCGGCGGATCGAGGTTCAGGAACTGCATCGGCTGGACCGGCTGTCCCACGTTGTCGAAATGGTGCGCCGGCTGCGCGTACTTGTTCATCATTTTCGGGTCCATGTACTCGTGTCGCATCTGGAGGTTCTGCTGGGACTGTTGCTGCGGCGCCGTCTTGAACTGTGCCGTTATGCCGGGCTCGTCGTGCTGTTGCGACCTCTGCAGCAGACTGTCCATGGGGTCCAACTGCGTCGGGGCCTGGCACGTCGCCGTCCCGGCGTTGTTGCTGGCCACGTTGTTGTCTGCCGCTCCCGTGTCGACCCCGGTGCACGACGAATGCGCGCTTTGTGAGTGCTGCTGCTGTTGCTGCTGCTGTTCGAGTCGCGATTGCAGCTCCCCTAACCGTTGCTTCATGCGGTAACCTGTACGATTTTTGGCTTTGTTGTTTAGCCCACGATCGATCCCCCTCCATCATCAATCCAAGAAAAAATTCGGAAAAGAAAAGGACAAAGAAGTCTCCAACTCACGATATGTGCGCTGCGCCACCCGGTTCTGGATCCGCTTCTTCTCTTTGCGGTCCGTCACATGCGTCCAGTTGTCCTCGTCTCCGAGCTCGATTTCGCCGTTGGTCGGAAGAGCATAGGGCTGGGCCGCGGGCCTGGTGGTCGTCATTCTTGGCCGTGCGTCCGAAAGAAAACCCCGAGGGTTTGTTGGCCAGGAATTCTGCTTGAGTTGAGATCAAATGGGAGCAGGTACTTTTGATCCTTCTGCTCATTCGCATCAAGCGCTGTATCGTCCCTTTGGCCTTTTGTATATCTCTTACATGACTCTTCCCGTACAGACAGCATTAAGCGCCAACGGCATGTAACGTACTCGAGATTCGTACCCCCAGTGAGGGCTTAAGATCACGCCCGGAGACACTGAGCCTTGGGTCCGGTTTGCGCGGGAACAGCGCACCCTGGGTAACGTAGGGGTGGTACTTGGACTTTTGTATATGACTTTTCCAATACTATATCAAGTACCAACCACACATTGCACGCCCCGTCCCGAACCACGGATCGGTACGCATTTTGTCCAAGCGCTCAATGTTGAGTGCGTGGAGCCCGTAATCGCCATGTTTGTTTTTATCCGGAAAGCTGGGTTCGAGTCTGACATGCTGAGTAACAAGCGAAGGGCCAGCATGCAGAGTCACAAGCGAAGGGTAGCATGCTGAGTAACAAACGAAGGGCTAGAATCGCCCTGCCACCTCTTCGTCCCTTGGCAGGGTTGAGGGAGGGACAGCGAAGGAGGGGTCTGTAGGAGGGATCAAAAGTGAGTTTGTTGTTTTCGTGTCCACGACGCGGGCGTAGCTCGCTAACGCTCGCTAACTATAACAGAAGGGTGGAGGGTGCTATCAGGGCATTTCCGCGCGTGTTATAGAAGTCCCCGCATTGTAGGTGCCTCTAAAACATGACTAAAGGTCGAAGTTCTCCCTGTTGTTGACTTGGGACTTTGCGACTCAAGATAGCTTTTCTTTTTCAAAGCGGGTGTGATTTTGAACAAGAAGGTTTCCTTGTTTATTTCCAAAAGAGGGATAGCGGTGTTCGAAAGAGGAATAGTACGACCCAAGTTAACTATTTCAAACGACTTTCCCTAGATAGGTAAACATGCATAAAATGAGAGAAAAAGACAATTTTATTCTTGTATTATATAAGCACTCGTTGTTGCTGTTGCTGTTGTGAAGCCTTATCTACAGCCGTGATCGTTATTTTTGGTGTTTTCGGACGCTAGCCACGGTGTAGATACCGGTTGAAAAGCCGGTAAAAGCCGGTATCTACCATTTGAAAGCCTGGTATTTCTACCCTTTGGGAGTCGATGCCTTTGCCAGACTTTTACAAAATCGAACAAAATCGCAACCCATACACCGGAAAACAAAAAAAAAGATTCCACAGCCAGAATCGGCATCCCGTCGGGTACTGCTGTTTTGAGGGATGCCGTAGCATAAAAGGTACATCAGAAGTTCGGTAGTAGGGGATAAGAGTACCGCACCAACCGCTTTCACAAATAAGCATGAAAATTTCCCTTTGTTGAAAATCACACGTTAAAAGCAAAGGGTTGACGAGCTACCCAACCACGGTAGCTTGGAGGACTCAAGTAACGACACCCGCGATAAGGTCTAGGCTACGTTCTCAAGGAAACCCCGGTATATGGAAGGATATCAGGGTGTATGGCGGGGAGGAAAATGGAGTCGATACCTGTACCACTCTCCCGGGAAAAACTTGGGTTCCGGTGTTTCCACGTAGAATATCCAAGGGTAGATCCCAGTGTTCCACGGGAAAATGCGTGGTACTGTCAAGCGGCGGTGAAAGACGAAGAAAGGCACCCAGACAAAACAACCAAATAGGAAAATGCTGGAGCCTAGACAGTGGCCTGAGAAACCCCTGTTTCATTAGAACAAGAAATCTCGCTACGAAGCCCACGACAAGCTTCTCCGATCTAGAATTACTACCTGGCGGGGCTGTTCGTTCATGTGCCACTCAAACACGTACGGGGCATGATCCGAGAAAAAGCACTACACACTACAACAATACCATAACAGAACCGTCGCCATCGCCCGCCGCCACTCATCAGGGCCCCCCACCCCCAGTCCACTTCCACTCAGTCCACCAACTCCTTCGCGTCGCCACCCTTCCACCAGCGCCAGATGGCCTTGCACCACACCCAGGTCTCGATGGAGCCGAAGACGGCGAGCAGGCCCACGACAACCCACTTGATGGGACCGGTGACGCCCATGGACTCGAACGACATCTTGGGGAACTCCGGGTTGTTGGCCGACTCCTCGCCCTCCTCCCCCGCCGGCGACTTGTCGCTCTTGCCGCTGCCCGCGCCGCCGCGACGCGCGCTCTGGGCCGACGAAAAGAAGGAGTTGCGGAATATGGCGGTCGGCGAAGGGGCGGCGCCGGCGGCGGGTCCACGCCGGGTCGTCGGGGACCGAGTCGTCAAGATGCCATTGTGCACCGGCGCGGGACGGCAGACACCGCCGAGACGAGATTGGGAGACGCGCGAAACGGTGGGTTGGGTCCGAAGAAGGGTTGTCAAACGACCGGGGGCAGAAGGAGGACGCATATTCGGCTGCTTTTTTTTCTTTCTTTTTCTTTGATTGTAGGGAGGTGAAGGCAGGTTTTGCTGCGTAGGTAGTCAAAGCCTGCAGGTTTATCAAGAAGTAGAGGAGAAATAGGGAGGATAACGTCAGCCGACGGGCAGCTGGACGTTCTGGAACGAGGTTTTATGGATCCTTGAATGGGCTGTTGTCGAACACCCTCCCTAAAGGCCCCCGTGGAGGAAAGCAAAGGGCGAGCAGGGGCGGCGGCCGTTTGTGAAGCCAAGATGCCCGTTTTGGATGCGGCGGATCCCAAATTTGACGAGTTTTCTCTGTGGCATTACGGTACCGACGAATTTGAGGGCCTGACTAATGCTACGTAGTACCTATTCGGGTGGGTGGGTAGGTAGCTGACTGACCACCGGAAACCCCGACATTTACCCTCTTGACGACGGCGACAGCTTTCTTTTGTGGTGCCAGGGGCAGGCGGCGGGTGGACAACAAACAGATGACATTAGTCGAGGTGGAACTGCGCAGGATAAATATTGCATTGCTCAAGACATGTTTTGCTAGTGCAGTAATGCAGCGAGGCGTATCGCTGTGTTTCTTTTTGGTTCGGTGACTGCCAAACAGATACACCGATTACATGTCATGCTGTTACATATTGCTATAATTATATGATGGCCATGGAACAAAATCTCCAGTAGCCGAAATTACATAAACCAAATGACAAAAGAAGCAAAGACATACCATACATCAAAGGCGTCATCATACATAAGGTCCGTTACACATATACTATCCCGTACATCAACTGCGTACCTACTTCAGTGTTCCTCGGTGGAGCTATCTCAAGCACTTTCACAAAAAGCTCATGAAGGCTGCCCATACACCCACGCCGTCGTGTTATCGTGCTGTCCCGTGCCGAGGTCTCCGTCGTCGGCACCAGCAGCCATGGGCGTCATCCACTGCATGTCGGCGGCTGATACGCCGCCAACGCCGCCGTAAATCGGCATCCCCTGCTCGAACGAGTCGTACGGCCCCAGGCCGCCACCGTACTGCAGACTCAGGTCCCCGCCGTCTTGATGGCCGGCCGACATCAGGTAGTCGGAGAAGCACGGGTCCGTAAACGCCGGGCCTGCACCGTCTAGCGGAGCGGTCATCATGGCTCCCACACCCACCATAGAGGCGGTGTTGGCGACGACACCGGGCAGCATCATGTCGTCCATGCCGGGCGAGTAACCCGGGAACTGGTGAGGTGGGGACATGGACTTGCTCCCCTCGGCGGGCTTGTTGTAAATCGCATTGTTGGGGCTCGAGCCGTCGTCCGATGTCAAGGCCGGCGTCGCCAGATCTCCGTCCATCAGGCTCTCGTCGTCGACGAAGCCCGAATCGCGCTGGGCGGCGGCTAGACGCTTCCTGAGCGACGACTGCTTTCGCAGCTGCGTGGCGGGCTGCTGCTGCTGTTGGGCGGTCGCCGTCGACCCCCTGGCCGACTGTCTATACCTGTTACGGTAGTCCTTCTTGCGGCCCTCTTCGTTGCACTGCTCAAACAAGTCAATCATATGGTTGGTGAGGATGTGGTTGAGTGTGTCCAGGCCGCGATCGCTGAGTCCCGTCGATAGAAGTGACCGTCGCAGGACCGGCAGGCTGTCTTGGTATTTTGCAAACAGCTCGTGGTGCTCGAGGACGGGGCAAAAGTCGTATGGTTGTACCGGTGTGCCGGGAAAAAGCAGTTCCCAGATCTTGACCCACTGGACCTCGATCGGGTCCGAGACACGGCCCTTTTTAGAGCGCAGCTTCTCGGAAACTACGGCGTCGATGCCATCTTCCGGGTCGACTCGGACGTGGTAGCTGCCGTTGCTGCATGTGCTGCTCCTGTCTCCGCCGCAGTTGGAAGCTCCGCCGTCCGCAGATCCAGCGTCGACAATCTCGCAGAGGACATTGTTGCGGAATAGGAGGTGCTCACGGAGGTTGTCGGCGGTGGAGAACTGGGTTTGGCACCTCAGACAACGATGCTGCGGCAGGTTTTCGGGACGCCTGTGGCAGTCTTGGATATGGCGACTATGGTTTCCTCGACTCGATTAGTTGTAGTGCCCATGCAAGGCATTCCACGTATGGGGCTTTACATACCGAAGCTCAGCAGTATCGGTGAAAACCGTCAAGGCGCACAGGCGGTAGTCTCGCACGTGAAATCGCAAAGGGTTCTTCTTCCGGTAAGGGCAGCTCATCCTGACGGGCGACTCGAGCTTAGCCCGCTTGGCCGTGCCCGGTTCTCGCTGTTTCGACCCTCCGCCATCGGCGCCGTCCTCGGCGCCGTTCTGGTCGTCGCCGGCCCCGTACGACTTGCGCTTACCTTTGCCCGACGAGCTCCTGCTCGCCTTGCTCCCTCTGGATGCACTGGATGAGGTGCGAGAGGGCTGGGCCGAGGTTTCGTCATCCTGGTGCTGCTGTTGCTGGGAGCCATTGACGGCCCAGTCAAGGTCGCCGAGGAAATTGTTGACTACAGTGCGACAAGTAGGATTATCGAAAGCTTGTGCGTCGAGACCCATGACCACATCCAGCGTGTAGTTGAGGACCCGGCCAGCGGCGCCCTCGTCCATATCGACTCCTTCGTCTCCGTCGTCCGCTGCGTCATCTTCAGGGGCGCTGCCATCTATTGATTCGAGGATTTCCAGTGCGCCAGGGTTGACCGATTGATGACGGTGATTTTCCAAAGGCGTAGCAGGCGGTGGCATGGCCTCCCTGTCCTTCAGTTGTTGCTGTTGTCGTAGAATAGGCTGCTGCCAAGCTGCGGCTGCTGCTGCACCGTCATCGATGGAATTGCCCCGCGTATGCCTGCCGCTCATTTGGGAGCGATAGCCCGAGTCCCAGGATTGCCGATGCTTCCTGTGCTTTGGGCGAATGGGGAAAGACATGTCCGCAAAGGCAGGCTGCTGGGATAAATGCTTTACAGACGCCTCCTCCTCCTCCTTCACTAAAATGACCGAGTCGGCAACGTCGAGAGAGGTGACCGACAAGCCCCGGGAGCGCGTCTTGGGAGTAGCCCAGCCGTGTTGCTCATGGGACGAGATGGTGAGGGTCGGGCTCAGAGCTGCGGTAAGTGGCGGACTGATGCTCATGATGGACGGGGCGGCGATGGAGATGGCCGAGGAAGCGTCGGACGCCGCATATCGGTGGCGGGGGCGCCAAATAGCGGACGGGGTGTGCGGAAGTGTGTTGCGCTTCCCGTCGCAGTCGGCGGGGCCGGCGATGGCGTCGATCTTGCGAGCCACGAAAGCCTCCATGATGCCTTTGTGACTGGGCTCCAAGCCGTCAGGAATTGCGGCCTTGTTGGCCCGTGGATGGTCCATCTGGAGGTTGTATCGATGAAGGTCTTCGGAGGCGAGGCGAAACAGAGCCAGCCACGTAAGCGTAAGCAGTGAGTGACAAGTTTCACAGAGAGGGAACAAGATGGAGAACCTCGAATGGGGAGAATATAGGGAGTCGATCACGTGGAAGAGAGGCTGTTATAATATACGGAAAAGGACAGATTAAACGAGTGAGAGATCTGTCTCGAGGAATGGTAAGATGGATAATTGAGCGAACGGACAGATGGAATGGAATGTCAGGAGGAGTAGTTTGTTGGGGGATTGCGCTGCGTGTGTATGTGTGTGTGTGTGTGTGTGTATTGTGTGTGTGTGTATTGTGTGTGTGTGTTTTGTGTGTGTGTGTACGACCTCAGCTTCCACTCCATACCTACATTACCGAGTACAGGACACACTGTCGAGAGAGGCACGACAGGCAGACAGATAGACAGACAGACAGACAGACAAAGAGACCACAAGACACTGATGACAATAACAACAATAACAACAATAACAACAATAACAACAATAACAACAATAACAACAACAACATCAACATCAGTCAAATCAATTAAACTGGCATTGACGTGATAATTGAGGGGTCCGGTTTTTTCCCAGGTCAAGCAATCGTCCCTCCCGTTCCGACGAGGATGTGAGCAAGGATCATGATCAGCCCGGGCTGAATGCAAAGTGCGGAGCGGAGGATCCGACCATAGTGGACGCAAGACCGCGCGCCAAAACAACGACCGACAACATCAACATGATGGAAAGATCCAGGACAGGACGCAAGTAATTTGAGTGACTGCCGCAGGGAGGTACGTACCTTGTGGATACCTGGGGGATTTTATAATCCAATCAAGCGGGCAGTCTCATTGGCTGCCACGCGTTAAACGGCGCGTAAGGGCGGACTCGGAACGCGCCAATGAGGGAAGGAGGGGAGGAGGGGTCAAATGAAGCTGTTTATCAGAGGCAAGCGGCACAGACCCTGACCCTGACCCTGACCATGACCCTGACTGACCCCTGGTCCTGGGCGCCTGCCTTCCTTGCCAAAAAGTCAGCCGGGGTCAGGCAGCAGCGACTAGCAACGCCACCTCTGTTTGAGGGTGTGTTTACTTTGCCTCTCCTCCATCGACAGCATCACCACCTGCTGCTTTGCCCCCATTTGTCTGTCAAAAGCAGCAGCATCTCGAACCGATCCATCTTCAACGTCTCGTCAATCAATCATCCGCAGCAGCTTTCCAAACCAGATCATGTTTCAGGTCGGTTGAACGGCGCCACACTCATTGCATGCCCCGTCGTCGTCCAGCCTGCCCGACAGCACGCACAGTACAGTACAGATGCGATACATATGATAATTACAAGCGACACGAGATTACCAAAAGGCTGCCGCATTGATTGCCCACGAAACTTACCGCCAAGCCGCAGAAAAAACAAATCTAAAAACAATCCTCCGACTCGCATCGCCCGCGTTACGATTATCACATCAGCCCGTCTAGGAACGGGTCTTGTTCAATGTAGGCCTCCAGCATCTGCATCTGCCTAGACGGCGCGCAGAACGTAGCCCAGTACCCTTCGTCTGTCTTGCTCATAATCATCGAGACGACTGCATGCATATTCTATGTTAGCCCCCAAATGTCGTGGATTAGTTGCAGAGCTGGAGGAACAATAAACTCACATCTCATCGGCGTATCGCTCCTGTGAGCCCTCCCAACCACCAGCAATCTCGGTGCTGCCGATGACGATTCCCTGTCCTCGGCATTTGCAGCCGCTACCCCTGAAATCGACCCCTCTCCACGCCGCCGTCCAGTTGGACACTACGTAGGGCCTGTCGTCCTCCTGGCCCAGCATTGGAGCCTTGTTGCCCGTCACGAACCTGCGCTCGTCCATGCGTATCATCTCCTCGATGCGCTGCGGTTTAAACGCCCCGACAATGGACAACCGGTTACGAAGCGCAATCTCGGCCAGCCCGGTGCTCTCATCCCGAGAAATCCTCGCACAGACATAGACAAAAGCGTTGTGCACGTACGAGCCGTCGCCCAGGCTGTCCTCGCGCCCGCGCCCGCGCCCGCGCAGGTTCATGACGCTTGTCACGCTGAGGGGTCGTTGGCGACCTTTCCGGTGCAGGTTGGCGAGCTGATGCATTGAAGGAGGTGTGTAAGCGTCAACCATCATCAAGACCTGCCGGGCTAGCCACGGCATATGGTGATCGTCACTCACCTTGCTCAAAATGGCCAAGACAACGTCGCCCTCGCTTATCGTGGGGACATCAGGGCCGTATTTGCTCTCCATCTGTTTGACCATCCTCTCCCGCATGCCGGAAATTACATGCAATGGGAGGATGAGGACTCCGTCTCTCTCACCCGGGTTGAGCAACATCTCCAATAAGATGTTTTTCCCATGAATCGCATTCCTGTACTCCAGCTACCCAGTTGCGGAATATATGCCACTCGCCTCTGCAAGTCCCTCCACGACTCCCGCCCCACGAATGCCGCCTCTCCGCTCTTGAAGTTAATGGACAAGTCTGTCCGCGGGTATGAATCCTGACTCGACCCGGTATACTTTCGATCCGAGAAGCCATCCCCTCCCGCGATCCACTCGTTAGCCCGCACTGCAGCCGGCCAGTCCTGCATGGGAGGCGGCGCCCGACCGGCCATAACGCCCAGCCACGCCTTTACCACGATTCCAAAGCCCATCTGGTCCGCGAACGTATGCGGGAAGCAGACTCCCACGACCGCCGTCCGGTCCGTAAAGTGCGACACGTGCACCGTCAGCAAGGGCATGTCCGGCGGCGCCTCCTCGCTCTGCCGCGGCCACCCGCCCGGCCCCGCCAGCACTTTCATGAGCCGCGCGTACTCTCCGTCGGTCGCGCGCAGCCGCACTCCGCCTCTGGATGCACTCCCACTCTCGCCCGCCGCCGGCACGAGGGGCTCAACGCCCGGTATGTCCCGTGCCGCATGCCCGTGCAGCGCCGACGTCCACCCAAACAGCTTGTACTCGCGCCCGAACTCCCGTGGCAGGCGGTACTCGAGAAGCCCGTCCCGTCGGCGTGCCAACCGCGCCCCCAGCAGCCGCCAATGGACGCGAATCAAATCATCCAGGCCCTGGCGCAGGCGGTCTTGGTCCACGGCGTACGGCACGAAGAAGAAGACGTGCACAAGCACCTTGTGGACCGGGTTCTTTTGGTCCATTGCCGGGATGGGTATCACCTCGACGGCCGGATCGTCGGCGCTCAGCGGGCATGGCGGTTCACTGCGCAGGAATGCCGGGAGAGACGGGGTCCTGAAGGTCGGGCGGTGCCAGACGCTCTTTTTTGCGCTATAATACGATGCCCGGCATGCCGCACAGCCTTCTAGCGGCGGTGGGAGCTGTCCGGTCTGGTCGTTGGCTTTGGCCTTCACCCACAGCCTGCGTAGATATGTGGCTGCTACGTAGATTGTGAAGATGCCGAGGAACGAGCACGCGACGATGGCTATCATTTGTGATGTCGTGTCCATCGTTGGGGCGTTTTGGTGCTGTAAAAAGAAGAGAGAGAAAAAAGGAGTACTCCAGCAGATCTCCGTCCAAGTCCACAAACCAAACAGGATAAGAGGTGGTTGTGGAGTTGTATAAATGCGCTCACTTCAACGCACCGTCCGCTCCGGGCTGCAGGACCCTACATGTTGAAGTTTGGACCAAGATCGGGCCGGTCGGTCCATGCACGTACAGGTGAGATACACAGGCATCAAGGCGCAATAACCTTTCAGATGCATAGTATTTGTCAAACCTAGAC
>JASAOQ010000761.1:0-17644 GCA_031306065.1 Pseudopyricularia cyperi | reverse complement strand
CCGGTATTGCGAATAAAGAGTATATAATTCTTTTGAGCTTTAAATTTATTACGTTAGACTTTGCCAGATAAAGAAACCAATTAGTGACTTAAATTATATAGGGCAGATTATTATATTGCAACCATATTTTTCCACAGTTATTCTCGGCTTATTAAATTTACTAGTAAAATGGATTTCTGCAGAGTTTTCCGTACCTCATACACGGTCTATTTTTGTTCTGTTCACATCGTTCAAAACTCTTTCTGCATCATCGCAATCACGAATAACACAACAATCAGTATTATTACATAACAACACAATATATTATCAAATTCTTTACATCCTCATCTTCGCACTGATTTGATCTATCTTTTGATCTGAACTTTATTCGTCGTTTTATCGCCTAAAACCCGTTACCCAGATTTACAAGGACGAGCTTGCATTCTGGACCATACCATTACTCCCTAGCAATTACTACTAATTGGCTCTTCTCCGCAATCTTAGCCGCGAATTCGGCAATAGGCAGTGGCGACACAATCTCCAGCAAGGCCATATTCGCCTTGAGCTCGCGCGAGATCCAATTCCGCACCTCGATGGCCGTCAGCGAATCGACGCCATACTTGTACAGCGGTTGTGCGGAATCGACCTCGGATGGCGGCATTTGCAAGATCTCGGCGGTGCGCTTGACCAGCGCATCAGTCACGATTTCGGCGGCCTGCTTCATGCTGGAGACGCTCGCGAGCTGCGAGGCAAGGGACGCCGCTGCGGTAGCCGCCGCACTGGCGTTTCCGGTGCCGGATTCGGTAGCGGTAGTCACCGCCATGGGACTGAACCGCGGATCGGACAAGTAGTACGGATGCGCGAGCCCGTGCGCATTCCACACATCCGCACTTCCCAACCCCGTAACCACCTGTGCCGGGACGCCGTCCTGGCCGCCATGCATCGTACTTTTCATCAAAGCATGGAAAACCCTCTCCGAGATCCCCACCGCCTCCTCCCACTGCCCCAGCATTCCACTCTCCGCCTTCTTCTCCGCCAGCACGCCCACCTCCCTCATCACACCCAAATCTACCGCCACACCCTTCAACCCCTTTGCGCGGCGGTACGTCGCTAGCGCATCTTGATACGTATTGCCCGCCGCGTACGCCGCCTGGCCCGGATTGCCGACGACGCCGGACACGGAGCTGCACAGGACGAAGAAGTCAAGGGGACGGGATGCGTCGAAGTAGTCGGAAAGGTTGCGCGAGCCGGCGACCTTAGGAGCTAGTGGCTCTGCCCATTGGGTGTGGGCCATCTTTTCGAAGACGACGTCGCGGAGGACCATGGCTAGCTGTACAACGCCGCGGATGGCAGGAAGCTCGGATTCGCATTGTGCAAGGGCCGCGGCGAGGGAGGATGCGGAGGCCACGTCGGCGCGGTAGGCTTTGACCGTGACACCCAGTGCGGCGAGTTCGGCGATGAGGGATTGGGCGTCAGTTGAGGAATCACCCGAACGAGAGAGGAAGGCGATGTGGCGCGCCCCGGCGGCGGCAAAGTTGCGTGAGAGACTCCGGCCAAGGCCGCCCATCCCGCCGATAAGGAGGTACGTCGCAGTGCTATCGAGACGGAAGAGGTCGCTAGCCCTCTGAAATACGGGCGCTTGCACGTCATCATCATTGAATACGATGACGGCCTTGCCAGTGTGTTTTCCCTGCTGCATAAGTCGGAACACCTCCTCCACCTGACCCGCGTTATACGCCTTCAATGGGAACGCCGGGCTCAAATGCCCCTCCTCAACCAGCCGATACACTTCACCCAGCACCGAGCCGAGGTCCTCAACAGGATAGTTCAAGATGTCACAGAACGCAAACGTCGCGTTCTTCTTAAACGGCCTCATATCCAGGTGCGAATTGTTCGTGATGTCCCGCAGACCAATCTCGACAAAGGTTCCAAACGGCGCCAAACACCCCGAATCCCACGACGCACGCAGCAACTCGTCGGCGAGCGAATTGAGGACGCAATCGACGCCGCGGCCGTTGGTAATGCGTTCGACGCCCTTGACAAAGGACAGGTCGCGCGAGTAAAAGATGTGTTCCTCGGGGATCTGGAAGCGCTCGGTCATAAGCTTGCGCTTACTCTCGGACCCGACGGTCACATAGATGACCAAGCCAAGGTACTTTGCGAGCTGGATGGCGGCCTGCCCGACGCCGCCGGCTGCGGCGTGGATCAGCACCGACTGTCCCTTGCGCAGCTTCGCCAGACGGACAAGGGCGTAGTAGGCCGTGACGTGCACTAGGTTCATGGCCGCGCCCTGCTCGAACGTGATAGACTCCGGAAGCCTGTGTACCACCGCGTGGTGGGTGCGCACGACGGTAGCGTGGCTGCCGTACGCATGCGCCGCAACACGATCCCCAGGTTTGACATTTGTAACTGCTGAGCCCACCCGAACGACGACGCCGGCGGCTTCGAGGCCAAGCATGGGCACGGGGACGAGGCCCATGGCGCCCATAATGTCTTTGAAGTTGATACTGGAGGCGTACACTCGAATCTCGACGTCTGTGGTGGCGAGGGGGGAGAGGATGCGGTCGTCGTGGACGAAGTGCAAGGTGTCGAGGAGGCCGGGCTTGCCGATGACGAGTCGGAGGGGACCGCGGGACTTTTCCTCATTTTTGAGGTTGACGATGCGGGTGGCGTCTTTAAGGTGAGAGGAGATGCGCTTCTCGCCTGCGGGGCTCTTATACACACGAGATATTTGGAGCATGTCCTGTACCTCGCGGAACTCGTTGTCGGAGCAGGCGTCGCTTGTTAGGATTCGCGATGCGAGCGAGGGTCCGTTTGCCAGGCCGGATGGACTCAGATGCAGGGTCTGGAACCGGAGACTCGCGGTCTCATTGGAAATGGTCCGGGCAAAGCCGTCAACAACGTAAAACAAAGGATCGTTGCCACCGGTGATCCACATAATGCGCTCGCTCTGTGTTACCAGCTTCTTGAGGGCGAGAAAGTCGGACTCGCAAATGTCGTGGAGCATGGGCTCCTCTAGCTCAAGCAGTGACACGATGACCGACGTGTTCGGCATGCTGGAACCGACCAGTTCACTCCAACTCTTCAGGGAGACGGTCATGCCCTGAGAGACCAAGGCGTCTTTTAGCATCTTGGAGAATCCCTGGCTGACAGGCGAGGGTATGGATGATTTGATAATGACGAAGTCATGAACGGACGCTGCCGCGCCCTTTTGTTCGTATGGCGCCTTGAAAAGGGCCATAACCTCATCGCCTGCGCCGGAAAGAGTGGACAGGACATGCCAACCTTTGGTTTGAAGCAGGGAGGCTGCGGCTGCGTACTTCTGACGACTGTCGGCAGCGATGACAAGTGTCGCATCCGGCTTGGCAAGGCCGATGAAAGAGTCCAGGTTGTCGAGAAGCTGGGGCAAGATAACCAAGATATCTGCAGAGACGTCATTCTCGACTGCCTGCTGTAGGGCTAGGGGCTCACCGAAGACGTCAACGGTGCCATGAACGCTATCGTCGGTGTTGTCCACCAGCGCGTAGCGGATATTGGATGCTGGAATCGCCCCCAGCGGCAGCAGGGAAGTGTTCTTAAGGGTGCTGTTTACCACGGATTGTTGCAGAGACTTCTGGTTCAGCACCAGCTCCATGACCACGGCCGAAGGCTTCTCGTGAAGAAGCATACTGATCAACTTGGCCACGCCATCTTCCCACCGAAGCGCGCCTGCATCACCACAGACAGCCTTGGACACCTCTCCTTCCTCCAGAAGCTGCAAAGCATAGTTCCATCGAACCTCGGCTGTAATAGACGCTCCAGGTCCGTCAAGAACTCGATCAACATCGGCACCCTGCTCATCTACCCCAGCATCGCCTCCAGAAACGTCCAGCTCCGAAATGCGAAAGTCCTGAATGGAGATATATAGCTTGTCGAGGGCCTTGTTGAACAAGAACATATCGTTCGTCTGCTCATGGAACGAAAATCGGGTATTGGTACTGACCCCTGCCATGACATCCCCTGGCTGCGTCAGCACGTCCATCCGGATCTCCATCGAGCCCAAACTCGTCGGCGCGAACGGCCTCAGCCCTAAAATCCCGTTGCGGAACGTCGCGCCCACCCAGCACTGAAAGATGGCGTCGAGGGTCGCAGCGTGGATTAGGAACGGTTGCTTGCCGGGTTGCTGGCCTTGGCTAAAGGTCTTGCCAATGTCGGTAATGCGCAAATCAAAGTGCGTTTTGCCGAATCCCACGTGGAGGTTCTCGACGCCCTGGAAGAGTTCGCCGTATTTGAATCCCGTCCCGTTGGCGATCTGGGTGTAAAAGTCCTCTTTGGAGACGGTCTCGTGAAGCTCGGCGACGGCGTCTTTGTACTGTGAGATGCGCTGCGCCTGGGCGTGCGCCTCCTCCCGCAGCATGTGCTCGCTCTTGCCGACCGTGTAGTCGATCGCCACCAGACCACGGCAATTATCCCGCAGTTGGCTGGTAGCGGTACTCGCGGACGAGACGGTGAATTCCCACCACGGCCCTGACTGCTTCGTCAGGGTGACAATGATCTCAGTAGCCACGTTCTCGAGGATCGACAGCGCCGCCATGACCGAGACGTCCCGCAAACGCAGCGCATGAATCTCCTGCCCCGGCTCGGCGAGTTGCTGCGCCGCCTCGAGCACAATGCTGATCATCCCCGCCGCAGGGAAGACGACCGTATCGCCGACCGTGTGCCCGCGCAGCCAGGGCTCGTCGTCGAGCCGGATGAAGCCGCGCCAGACATGCTGCTTCTCTTGCATGACGGGGGTTGGTGCGCCGAGGAGGCTCTTGGCCGTGGCGGAGCGGTGCCATCTTGCGCGCTGGATGCGCGGGTAGGCGTCGTACTTGTTTTGGTGCATCCAGGGGTATGGAGGAAGGTCGGTCAGCAGATCGGTTCCTGCTAGATGTACGTCGCCGTTGACCTTGGCCACGTCGAGCTCGATGCCTTGGTGGAACAGCTCCTGGGCCAGTTGGAGACTCGTCTCGCAGGCGTCAGTGCCGCGGCGGAGAGCAGATTGGTACGCCACACCCTGCACGCCGTGATGAGTCAAGATCTGCTCGATTGGCCCGCCCAAAGTGCTGTGCGGTCCCAACTCCACGAGCAGGTCAATCTCGGGCTCGGTCTTATCCGACGGCTGCACGAGTTCCTTGATTGCATCCGAGAACAAGACCGCCGACTGGAAGTTCTGCAGCCAGTAGAAGGGCCCTAGCTGCTCGTAGGAAACCTCGTCGCCCAGTACGCTCGAGATCATGCGTGGCGAACCAGCCGCAGGGCCAACGGGCTCGAGAGCCTCCATCATCTGGTAGTACTCGCCGGAGACGGCCGTCACATGAGACGAGTGGTAGGCCACCTGCACCTTGAGCTTCCGCGCGAAGGTCTTTTGCTCGTCCAAGGCGGCGGCCATGGCGTCGATGGCGGTCGCATCACCAGAGAGTGTGATGTTGGACGGCGAGTTGACGCAGGCGACAGTGACCTTTTCGGCGAGTCCGAGCTTGCTAATGAGGTCGTCGGCCGTCTCGCGAGAACATCCCACAGCCATCATGGCGCCGTTGAGATGCGGAGCCACGGTTGGCAATAGCGCCGAAGCCCTGCCTCGCGAGTACGCCACCAGGATCGCATCCCGGCGCGTCAGAGCTCCCATGCAGTACGCGGCCGCAATCTCGCCCGACGAGTGTCCAACAACCTTGGACGGCGTGCGCAGGCTTGGGCTACCCCAAGACGCCATCTCATCGACAAGCGCAATCTGCAAAACCGTGCAGATGGGCTGGCTGATCTCGGGGCTGGACAGCCGCGACTCCTTGCCCATCTTGGACAGCTCGACAACGGGGTCCCACTCGCAACCGAGACTCTTGAGGATGGCGGCTGACTTGGTGACAGATTCCCGGAACACGGGTCGTGAGAGGAGCTCGATGCCCATGCCGGCCCACTGGGCGCCCTGCCCTGTGAACACGAAAGCTGTGCGGGGTTCGACGCGGTCGGCGCTGGCTCGAGAGACCTTGAGCGTCTCTTCTTGTGTGTTGGTGGCGGTGGCGGCGGCGGCGGCGAGCTGTTCTTCGAGATGGGAGAGACTGCTCGCCACGCAGCTTGCCTTCCAACCAAGGCTGGTTCGCGCGGTGCCGAGGGTGTGCGCGAGACTGGCAAGGTACTCAGCCTCGTTCTTGTTCGCCAGCGTCGGATTCTCGAGTCGGCTGGTGCGTATGTACTTGCCGAGAGAGTTGGAGACGCGCTTGATGCCGGCCTGGTCGTGACTGCTGAAGACGAAGAGTTTTTGCTTGCTGGCTTGGGCGGAGGCGTTCGTATCAAGCTGGGCCACCCCATTTGTCAACTGTTCCGGCGCTTGCTTATACTCCTCAAGAACAACATGCGCATTCGTCCCGCCCATGCCAAAGCTGCTGACGCTCATTCGCTTCGTCTCAGCCGAAGGCCAAGGCATCAGCGACGTCGGCACCACCATATTCCACGCATCAAAGGGGATCTTGGGATTGGGTGTGTGGAAGTGGACGTTCGGCGGAATCTGGCCGTGCTCGAGCGCCAGAACGCCCTTGATGAACCCTGCCACACCCGCAGCAGGTTCGAGATGGCCGATATTCGCCTTGACGCTGCCAACAACTAGCTTGCGATCCTTGGTCGCGGCTCGGCCCAGGGTCTCATGAATCGCGCCCAGCTCGATGGGGTCGCCGACTTTTGTGCCCGTGCCGTGGGCCTCGACGTACTGCGTGTCGTCGTAGTTCAGACCGTTGGACTCGTAGACAAGCTTAATCAGCTCAGCCTGCGCGGACCCAGATGGCGTCGAGATGGTCTTGGTCCAACCGTCAGAGTTGACGCCGCTGCCGCGGATCACGGCACGGATCTGGTTTCCGTCGCGCACGGCCTGGTCAAGCGGCTTGAGGATGACGATGCCGCAGCCCTCGGCTCGCCCGTACCCGTTGCCCGCTGCATCAAACGAGAGCGACCGTCCATCGGGATTTAGCACCCCCAGACTGTTCAGCTCCATGGTTGCCTCGGGGCCAAGGATCATGTTAATCCCACCCGCAACCGCCATTTCCGCCTGCCCACTCCTCAAACTCTCGCACGCCTGATGAATCGCCACCAAGCTCGACGAACATGCCGTCTCGACCGTCAAGCTCGGCCCCCTCAAATCAAAAAAGTGTGACAGCCGATTACTGACCATCTCGTCACTCACCCCCATCAAATACAGCCGCGGCCACTGCTCAAAGTCGCGCACGCACGCATCCCGGTAATCGCTCCACGCCGTGCCGATGACGCACGCGGTCCGGGTGCCCGCGACCTTGGGCAGCGGCAGGCCGGCGCTCTCGAGGGCCTCGTAGGTCACCTCGAGCAGGATGCGCTGCTTAGGGTCGAGGATGGCGGCTTCGGCGGCCGAAAACTTGAAGAAGGAGGAGTCAAAGGCATAGGGGTCTTCTTTGATGAAGTGCGCGCCCTTGGTGGGGAGCACGTTTTGGCGGTCTTTGGGGGAGGCGTGGTAGAAGGCGGAGGTGTTGTAGCGGTCGGTGTCGGGGGAGTAGGCGTCTAGCATGGCGATTTGGGCCGCATAAGTCTCGCTGCTCTTCTCGCTTCTTCGACTTGACACTGCATCTACGGCCCTTTCCCCTTGCAATACCTAATAAACTCACCTTTGCCATTCTTCAACATATTCCAGAACTCGGTCGGACATGTCGCATCACCGGGAAGACGACAGCCCATCCCGACCACAGCGATAGGAAAGCTTTCCCGACGGGGATGAGTGGAAGACGCCATGGTGCTTCGGTCGGCTTACAACAAGACGAAGTAGGAAGGACTGACGATGCAGTGGTTGGATGACGATAGCACCACAGTAGGCTGGTTGAGCAACTAGGAAGTACATACAGTTGACTTTTATAGACAGGTCAACCGAGAAGGCTGGTTTTGATGTATCGTGGCAACCGACGACGATACTTGAAGACCCCCAATAAACAGCTTTGATATCTTCAAAGAGACCAAAGCTCCTCTGCGTTATGCTACCTTGGATGATTTATCGAGTCATTACCGCCGACTGCCAGGGACAATAGCACTCGCACGTGGGGACCTGACGATGGAGTCTCTTATAGTGAAGAGTCATATTATCATATATTCGGCTCGACGAGACGTGCTACCACGCGCTGCTACGTCCAGCTTTCAGTCTTGAATCATTACCGTATCGGCCTGAGATGGAGATAAGGAGTGGAGAAGACGCGTTTGATAATTACGGGGTCTTTCTGCACGAAATGACTTCATTTCCAACTGTTGTCTATCATGACTGGTTTTGGAAACCTTCTCAGTCTGATGGCCAAGTTATTTGGGGGCTTGTGCGTTGTAGGCCCCCTCAAAAAAGGTCGCAAAATCGTGGGTCAAAGCAAAATCGCGGATCAGCATAGGTATCTTTTGCCATTTTGTTAACAAACGCGCTTATATCTAATAAAAACGCAATTATTCACCATAGCTAGTTTACTTGAGGTTTGTAATAATATCATGAAAATGTTTGGATTACTAGTTATCCAAGCAGCCAGCGAATATATTACGTTTTACAAAAATAAGGCAAACACATGTATGTTAAAAACATAAAACCTTGAGTGTGAATTAGTTTTCGTCAGTATTACCCAAGTTCAAATCGGGGTTTCTCATTAATATAACGGCATGTTATTTTTTTTGGAAAAAATTGCGGGGTTTCAACAGCATTATTGCGGAAGATTAACCGATTAATAACGGTAACGTTGCTAATAGACACACGATTTTAATATTTATTTAGCAAATGTACAAAGTCAACAATAATCAGGAATGGGAAAAAGACTATGTAAAATTCAAGTTGAATGAGGGAAATAAAATTGTTTTTGACAATTCAAGTTTCTTCAAGAAAGGTTGCGAATTATTTAGTGTATTTCACATCGGAATGTTTATTTCCTGGGATTTTTCCAAGGTTAAAAATAAAGTCTCTATTAAACATATGGCTTCTTTAAATATTGATATCGAGGTTCTATTGATTATAAAGCGTTAATATGTTAAGCCAGTAATTTGAATTATTCAAGTTAAGCTGAGCGGCTTCCCATCCATTTCAAAATATTTTGGGCTCTTGGAAAATTAATTGCTTCGTGAGTATATAATTTATTTAAAACCCGTATAATTACTTATTATCGTAAGTAGACACTTTATTTTATGATAAGCTCTGAGACAAAAGCTTAACAAATCCGTATAAAAGATTCATTATAGGAATTCCTGTTTTACAAAGACTTTCCTGGATATAAATATTCATTATTATTCGAGGGTTAAATAAGTATATTTGAATCGATTCTTTTATAAAAAAAATACGATAGTATCTGCCCGTATTACTGAAACTCTGAAAAAACTCGTATTACTTATAAATGTTAGCCCTTTATATTAAAATTTGAATAATGTATCGTTTAATATTTTTACTATTTTAAAAAGTCAGATTACGAAGGCAGTTTGGATAGGTATCGATATCCTTTTCCATTTATCTATTGACAAACTTTAAACGTTGCTGGATTGTAGTGGTGAACAGTGTTTTTTTTTTTTAATGGTAGTGGCGCTATGCTTGTGAAGGAGGATTCCAGTGTTAGTGGTTTGGAGAGGAGTTTTGGCAATTTGAGTGTGGCCATGTGGGTGTTGTTTTGAGGCCATGGTCGCCCCAGGAGCTGTTAACCTGACTCGCCCCCGGATGCCCCCTGGGCAGCCACTCTCTGTTAGGTCTCCAGCCAGCTGGTGTGAATGTTTGACAGCTCTTCCCCCAGAGAAGTCGCTGTCGGATCACCACCGAAAACCCGAGTACTATATAGTGCGAGGACACCAGAAGGATCTCCTGCCAAGCTACTGTACCAGCGGCTCTGAGCGCATCGCACACGCCACCAACTTGAACAATGACTGTGGCATCAACGACGACGACGACGGCCCCAACGGTTCTCCTCTTTGGGGGTTATACAGAGCCGTGGCTCGACTCCATCCATCGTATCCATGAGCAAGCCGGCTCCTGTCACTGGCTGCGACGCTTCCTGGACGACGTCGCGTCCATAATCAGAACGGAGACAAGATGCACGCACCCAAAGATCCGGAACAGCCTGGGGCCGAGCGGCATCTTCTCCAGCGTCCAGGAGGTTGCCGACAGGTACCGGGACCGGGACGACGACGTCGGGTTTGTGCAGTGCATCATGTCTTATATCGTGAGAGCTGTAATCTTGCTGAGGTATGTATGATCGAGAACATTCGACAGTGTGCGACAGTGTGTTTTCACGCATATACCACCTTGGGACTTGGTTGCTAACCCCGTTCATGTTTGAAGATGGGTTCACGATGACCCAGACGCCTTGAAAGCCAGTCCCAAACCAGAGGGACTCGGAATCTCAGGAGGGCTCATCAACGCAGCGGTCTTGGCGATATCTGATGATATTGAGTCGCTCTACGAGGCGAGCGTTGTGACAGCCGGGTTCGTTTGCCGGCTGTGTGAGGTTGCCGGGCAAGTTTCAAGAGCTGTAGAGGAAGGATGCAACGACGGAGCTTCGTGGGGGTGCGCAGTCATCGGGGCATCTCCCGATCAACTGGACGCGATTCTACACCAGATTCAGGAAAGCAAGGTGAGCAGAGCTACACTTCTTTCGGCCGTCATGCTTCTTTCCGCGGCCATGATAACTTAGCATTACACACACAAACAGAAGGTCCCCAGCCTGAAAAGAGCCAGAGTCGGCATCAGAGGGGATCACTGGGGCACTGTCGTCGGTCCGCCTTCGGTTCTAGACATGTGCCTGGAACACGCGGCCATGACCGATCTCGTCCAGCAGAGGCTCCCGATCTACTCCATGCAGCACAACTACGGTCTGGGACAGTCGCATCGCGAGTACATCGCTGGACGCTCGGCCCTCCATTCCCGAGCCGTCCACCCCAGCTTTCGACTTTGGGGCCTGCAGGAAACCAAGGGAGGAAGCCCTCCGCCAAGCTATGTGAACTGGGGAGAGCTGCTCCTCAGCGTTGTCGATAGCTCTTTTTCGAAGCCGGTGGACCTCGTCGACATGGTCAAGGGCCTGAGCACCCGCCTTGGCCCGGACTGCGAACAGATCAAACTCAAGATCATGGGTCCCACTTGGTTCGCCAGTTCCCTATCGAGCAAGTTGAAGGCATTGGGAAAGCGGGTTTCAGCCGTTGAATACACCGTGCTCGGGACCGACGGTTTGGGAAATTCTCATCCTCCGTCTCCCAACTACAAAGGCCGCGTCGCCATCGTAGGCATGGCCGCCCGCGCCCCCGAGTGCGACGACCTGGAGCAATACTGGCAAGTCATCTCCTCGGGCCGCGACCTGGCCCGCGAGATCCCTCCCGGCCGCTTCGAAGCCGATGATCTGTTCCAACCCACCCAAACCGCCAACAAATGCACCTCCACCTGCAACCTTGGCTGCTTCCTTACCGACCCCGGCCACTACGACGCGCGCTTCTTCCGCGTTTCCCCCCGCGAAGCGCAGCTCATGGACCCCGGCAGCCGCCTCTTCCAAATGGCCGCGCACGAAGCCCTCGAGTCCGCCGGCTACTCCTGCGGCACGACGCGCACAACGGATCCGGCGCGCATCGGTGTCCTGTTCGGGCAGAGCAACGTGGACGGATACGAGACGGCGCACCACGAGAAGGGCTGCGACGCTTACACTCTTCAGACGCTGGCGAGGCCGTTTGCGGCGGGGAGGGTGGCGTTCCGGTATGGCTGGGAGGGGCCGACCTACAGCATTGATCAGGCGTGCTCGACGAGCTTGTCAGCGATGCATTTGGCATGTGGGGGACTGCTGGCGGGGGAGTATGATATGATGGTGGCGGGGGCAGCAAATGTGTTGGCGTCGCCGCATGGCTGGTGCTTGTTGAGTAAGGCGGGTGTGTTGTCGGACACGGGGAACTGCAAGACTTTCCGGGACGATGCACAGGGGTACTGCCGTGGGGAGTTTGTTGGGGTCGTGGTGCTGAAGCGTCTTGAGGATGCGGTGGCGCACAATGACCGCATCCTGGCCGTCATCCCTGGCTCGGCGAGGAACCAGGCCGGCAACTCAACCTTTCTGGCCGCGTCCGATGCCGGCGCCGAGGAGCGCGTGCTGCGCGAGGCGTTGCGCCGAGCACGGCTCGCCCCGAACGACATTGCCTACGCCGAGATGCACGGGACGGCAACCCCGGTGGGGGACCCGTGCGAGATGACTGCCGTCGCCAACGCACTGGGTCGCAGGCCAGATGAGCAGCAGCCATTGACGGTAGGGTCAGTCAAGGCGAACATCGGTCATAGTGAAGCGGTAAGTATACTACTTGTGTTGCTCCAGTCCCCCGCACGCTTACCTACCTTGCCAGGTGTTGCTGACGTTTTGGCTAGTCCTCTGGAATCGCCTCTGTGATCAAGGCCATCCTCATGTTCCAGAAACACACTATGCCGCCCCAAGCGGGCATGCCACATGCCCTCAACAAGAGCTTCCCGCCGCTAGAAGACAAGAAGATCAGGATCCTGAGCAAGGCCGTCCCGTTCAATGCTGAAAAGGGGAAGCTGAGGCGTGTTGTCATCAACAACTTTGACGCAGCTGTAAGCTTTTTTTTTTTGCTTTTTCCATGCCAGCTCTTCTCAGACAATGGATGGCTGACTAACCCTCGCGATCAGGGAGGGAACACAGCGTTAGTGCTGGAAGATTTCCAGAACAAAGACACCGACGGCAAACACGCAGATTCCCGATCATCACACGTCGTGGTGCTGTCGGCTCACACAGCAACATCACACCAGGCCAACAAGTCGCGGCTGGCAAAATGGCTCAGCAAGAACCCGACCGCTTCTCCCGCCGATATCGCATACACCACCACAGCTCGCCGCGTCCACCAACCCTCCTTTCGGTTCGCGTGCGCCGTCTCCTCCAACCAGGAGCTCGCGCAAGCCCTCGAGTCCGATTTGCAGAAGGCGCCGCCGCAGCCCATCACCTCGAAAGCCCCCGTCATCTTCGTCTTCACCGGTCAAGGCTCCCATTACCAGGGCATGGGCGACGAGCTGTACCAGACAAGCCCCGTGTTCCGGGACATGGTGGACCTGTGCGCCCAAATCTGCCAGCAGTTTGGATTTCCGCCCTTCTTGGACATCATCACCGCCGCATCGTCTGGGAAGACCAACGACAACCCCGAGTCGAGATGGAGCACAGTCCAGACCCAGCTTGCCGTGGTGGCACTGGAGATCGGTCTCGCGGCCTTCTGGAGGCGTTTGGGTATCGAGCCGGCCTTGGTGATGGGCCACTCCCTCGGCGAGTACGCAGCGCTGCATACGGCAGGCGTGTTGTCCCTCGCCGACACGCTCTACCTCGTCGGATCCCGCGCACAGCTGGGCATGCAGAAGTGCAATCAAGTCGGTGGTGACTGCGCCATGTTGGCCGTCGCGGCACCTGCTGATAGCCTGAGGGACTTGGCGAAGAACCATGGTCTGCATGACGACTCCTGCTCTGTAGCTTGCATAAACAGCCCCAAGGCATCGGTCTTGAGCGGTACCGTCACGGCTGTGGCCAAGGTTCAGGCGACGCTCAAAGAACAGAAGATCCGAAGTAAGGTGCTCCCATTGCCGTTTGGCTTCCATTCCTTCCAGGTCGACACGATCCTGGAAGACTTGGTATCTCTCGCATCTGGACCAGGCATCACGTTCTCTAAGCCCGGGTTTCCCGTGGCGTCGACTCTAATGGCATCCGTCATTGACTCCGAGACGCCAGCCGGGGAGGGCTTTGGTCCGGGATATCTGGCAAAGCAATGTCGAAACCCTGTCGACTTTGTCGGTGCACTGCATGCCGTTCGCGAATGGGCTAGCACCAAGTTCGGAAATGCCGCAAGCCCAGTTTGGCTTGAGATCGGACCTGCTCAGGTTTGCTCGTCTTTTGTGCAGGACACGCTCTCCCCACCTGCCGGGCATGTAGTATCCTCGCTTTCTGCTGCTACTGGCAAGAGCTCATGGGCCACCATCTCCGAGTGTCTCGCCAGCCTGTACGCATACGGATGCGACCCGGACTGGCTTTTGCTGCACGCACCGTTCGAACAAAACCTGAACCTTCTCACCTTGCCTCCTTATGCCTGGGATGCGAAGGACTTCTGGGTTAGCTATCGGGAGAAGAAGGCTCCCTTGTCAGACGTCGAGACCGTTGCTGCTGCTCCAGCCCAACCCATCTCCACTTGCGCGCAGTATGTCGTGGATAAGGTCACCGACAAGAACCTAAAACCGCACATCACCTTGGGCGCCTCCATCGTGCTGCCGGGGCTCCTCGCCACAATCGAAGGCCACCGCATGCAAGGCGTCGGTCTCTGCCCCGGCTCCGTGTTCTGCGAGGCCGCCTTCGTGGCAGCCAAGTGCGCGCTCGAGCACAGCGGCCGAAAGGGCAGCTTTACGGTGGAGCAACTCAGTCTTCAGAACGCTCACCTGCAACGTCCGCTCACAGCCAGCCTTGTTGGTCTTGACGGTGAGCTGCATACCACGGCCGTTGTTGAGTCGAATGTTGTCGTCTCCGTGTCCTTCAAGGCTGTTTCCCGGTCGCAACCTCGCTCGTTTGATCTGGGCAACTGCACCGTCGTCGTCCGCAACATCAAGAGCCAAGACTCGGACTCCTTCTTTATCCGGGCGAGGAAGAACGAAGTGGCCCGCGCCAGCAAGAGCCGACTCCCAGCCCCCATCTTATATTCTCTGTTCTCCCGCGCGGTTCAGTACGGCAGCGGCAACTACCGCTGCATCCGCGAGGTCTTCATCTCAGAGGACTTCTCCGAGGCCGTCGCCGAGGTGGTGCCCGCTACCGATCCCGCGAACACCCAATTCGTGGCGTCATCTCCGTATGTGGTTGAGGCGCTTTCCCATCTGGCCGGCTTCCTGGTCAACTGCAATCCGAGTAATTCTTCCGCTACGGATGGGCAGACGGGGACGAGCTTCATCATGGATAGCCTCGAGCGGCTCGAGCAGATGGTACCCGTCATCGAGCCGGGGCGGTCGTACTTCACGTACGCGCGGGTCGCAGAGCGGGAGGCGGACTCGGTCGTCTGTGAGGTTGTTGTCTTTGACGATGCGGACAAGGTGGTCATGCGGACTTGGCGCATGAGATTCCACGAGGTGCCCAATCCGGTTTTACAGGGATTGCTTGCCGGCGAGACGAAGAGGTTGAACACCGTCTCGCTGCCTCCGGCTCCGGTGCCCAGCATTCCCGCGGATTCCGTGAGGGACGCAACTGTTGGCTCTCGCGCGACGGAGAACAGCACGCGGGTAAGCCCATCGATGAACATGGAAGAGACACACAACGATGACTGCCGACAGCCTGCAGCTGCGTCTCGTCAGCAAGAAGCCATCCTCCTTCCCGTGATACTTCAGAGCATTGTCGAAGAGGCGGGCCTCTCGGGCACGCAAGAATTGACAGACGACGTTGCTCTTGCGGATCTGGGCGTGGACTCCATCATGGCTGTGGAGATCTGTGCGCGTGTCAAGGAAAGATCGGGCCATCAGCTGTCTCCTTTGTTCATCTTGGATTATCCGACCATTGGCCATATCGCCCAGAGTTTTGGAGGTCCTCAGCAGCAGGAACATGTCCTCCACCAAGGGGAGGAGGACGTAGGCAGCCCGAGCGGGAAGTTTACGCCCTCAGGTCCTACAACCCCCGCTCCCACACCAAGCCCGCCACCACCACCAACCCAGCTCACACCGCCCGCACAGCCATCACCCCAAGTCGACCCATCCGAGCCTCCTCCTAAAGCCCGAATCATGCTCCTCCAAGGCCGCCCCCGGGCCAGCAACAAAGGCCGCCTATACCTCGTCTGCGACGGCGCGGGCAGCATCTCCAACTACATCCACCTGCTCAAGCACCAATTCTCTCTGCCCGTCTACGGCATCGACTCGCCCTTCCTGCGCTGCCCATCCCGCCTGACGCCCGAAGTCGGCATTCCCGGAATCGCGCGGTACATGGTCGAGGCGCTCATCGCAATTCAGCCCAACGCCGGCCGGTCTGCGTCGGAAGAAGACTCGATTGTCATCGGCGGGTTCTCCGGTGGCGGGCTGTTCTGCTATGAGATGGCGCGACAGCTGGCGGATCAGGGGCGCCGTGCCGATGGTCTGCTCATACTTGACATGCGCGCCCCGCTACCGCCGCCGGCCGAAGGGGAGCCGCCAGCGTCGGACAGGGATACGTGGGACATCTTCTTCAGCACCGCAGGCGAGAGCCTCATTGGACAGATCCAGGGCTCGGGCGCCGAGGCTAACACAGTGAAGCACCTGCGCACCGTTTGGGAGTGCGTCCTCGGGTACCACCCACCTCGACTGGCAGCGGCAGGCTCTGTCTTCAACGTCCCCGCTGCCGTCATCTGGTGTGCCAAGGGCATGATCGGCCGACTGGAAGCGCGTCACCCCGAGCTCATCGCCAAGATGAAGGACCTCGGCTACCCCACCGAGTCGTATCCCGGGTTCATGGAGAATCCCAAGCTGGGCTCTCTGGCTTGGAGCCTCCCGCACAAGAGGACCGAGTCAGATCTTGGCCCTGGTGGCTGGGACAATTTTTTGGGTGCCGGGAGGGATTATGATGAGATGGGGAAGAATCTGCTGTGTTTGGCTCTTGACGCAGACCACCATGACGTTCTCCGGCCTCCGATGGCGTCTGTTGCCGCTGAGCTTTTGGATCAGGGTCTAAAGTATGTCATGGGACGGAAGAGTTGATGTTTGTAACACCCAGTAACTAGGCGGCGTTTGTTGTACTTGTATTGCCTTGATAATCTTTGGGACGATCGCCCTGCGGCTTGTATATTATATTGTATGAACGCCACAAAACTTTTTCTCGGACAGCGCCAAGCTGCTACATTCAAATCTGTTGGCATCGGTGAGAGGCATGGTGTTTACTATCTGGAGATGCACCTGCGCGATCGCGCGTGCCTGATCTAGCTCTCTGCTGCCTTATATCAAGTAGTCGTCCACGTGATCTCGATGGCTGCCTACCGGCAGGCCGACAATATTCCATTTCCCAGAATTACAGTTCCGACATTCCAGTCCTCATCTTACCCAACACCGCCGGCGCCAACGTCCACGCATACCAAGCACAAGCAGCCACACCACCCACAAGCACCCCCCACGCCACCGTTCCCGCCACGACTACCAACCTCCCCACCATCTTTACATCCTCTGGCTTATTGTTATGCGGAAACGGCTCCGCGGGGACCTCCACCTTCAGCATCTCACAAAGCGGTCCCCAGCCATCCCTCACCTTGTAGAAGAACAGCTTTTCGGGGGGCACGACCATGCGCAGGAACGCCTCGTGGGTCTCGAGCACCTCAGGGCCCTGGAAGCCCTTGCAGCCGAGACGCGATACGCACGTCTTCTCGACGAGAGGGCCCCACCTGACGAATGAGTTGAGGATAGGCAAAGGATAGGCAAAAAAGGGCAGGTAGGGCCAGTCGACGAGGGAGGAGATAGTCTGGGCGGACTTCCACCAGGATTGGGTATCACGAGTTGTTGCGATTACTGAGAGGAACGGGGATGTTTAGGTATTGGCTGGTTAAAAAGTTTGGGAGGTGACAAGAATGGGGAAAACGTACCAACGGCATCTGGATACAGCTCGAGGAGCTCCGGCACCAGCCAGATGCACGGGGCGTCAACGCACTGATAATAGTCAAGTTAGCGGAAGTGCGGCGAGAGGAGGGG